>NC_069485.1:22110494-22155648 GCF_026875155.1 Cherax quadricarinatus
TAAATTTTAAATTTTTACTTTAGATTCAGATAATATGGCAAGAGTATTTTATTTTCTTTTTTATATACATCCAACAGGAAGGGATTTCCCTATATGTGCGCACTCTCTCTCGCTTATAAAGAGATTAGTTTCATAAGACTCACTCACATTCTGCCAAACGATTTCTTTGGAGTAAGAGGTCAGTTAAAAGTGCCACTATTTTCATTTTCAATTTATTCAGTATATTCTAAAAGAAAGTTTATTAATAGAAAAGTGCCACTATTTTCATTTTCAAAATCATTTTTTGCTTCATTAATTTTAATGAATTCGTTCAGACTTTCAGTAAGAATTTTAGGAAGAATTTCTGGGTAGTGTTTAAAATAGTTTTCCTTGTAGTTGGTGGTAATTTTCAAGTGACAGAAAAATTGGAGTGTAGGTGGATTGTGCCATAATTTCACAGGAGATTGAACAAATTTTACACAATATCCATCTTCTTGAAGTGAGCTAAGAATACTTTGGAAAATGTATTTGTTACAACCTACTCCAATGTTACTAATAAAAATATTAGAATTAAAGGTTACATATATAAGACCATTTTTTACATTATTATAATCTTCAAAAAAAATACAGAATATTACAAAAACATGATGACTTTTATACACCATCCGTATTATTAGTTCATAATAATAAAAGTAATTTTATTGTAATCATCATTTTCGGTTATTAAGATATGGTATAGACGATCTACCTTCTCCAAATTCACTTTAAAACTCTGCAATTCATATATTCTTGGAACTACTTTATATTTATTGAATTTTTATTTTATTAACTAAAAAAAGTTGCCCGATTACTTGCAATTTCTTCAAATCGGTAAGAATCCTAGTAAAGTCAGGATTATCATTTTTGAAGTAAAGAGTATTTTTGTAATCATCTTTGCCTACACTAATTTTAAAGAACTCTTTTATACTCTCCATAAGAGTTTTAGGAAAAATATTCTCTAGGGAAGAGCAGTGGTAGTAGTCGGTAATTGTTAATTGACAGAGAAACTTAAGCGTTAGTGGGTTTTGCCATAATTTTATGGGAGACTGAACAAACTCTACACAATATCCATCTTCTTGAAGTGAACTAAGAATATGGTGAAAAATGTATTTCTTACAACTTGTTCCAATGTTACTAATAAAGATACTAGAACTGAAGGTGACATATATAAAACCAGTTACCTCCATAACACCAAGCCAACTGTTATCATGATAAGTCATGTGGATAACAGACATTATCACAAAGACAGGATGATTCTTGTACACTATTCGTACCGCTAGTTCGTAATAACCACCATAATCACCATCACTATTTTCATCCTCATCCTCTTTGTAAGTTAAGATGTGGTATAGTCGATCAACCTTGTCTAATTTCACTTTGAAACTCTGTAATTTATTTCCTTTCCATAAATTTCTTTCAAAAGGGGGGGGGGGGAAATTTTAACGTTCAAAGGTAATATTGTTAATTAAAATTCATTACCTAAAATTGTAAAAATTCAGAGGCTGTTGTACTTTTTTAAACTTGAAGCCTTTTTGGTCTTTATAATAAAAGCCATAAAACGATTTTTGTTTGTAGTTAAAAAATTAATATATATATATTTTGTTAAATTTTTTTTTTTTAACTTAAACTAGTTTTTTAAGTTAGGTTTTGTAAGTCAAAAAAAATTTTTAGTCCAGGTAAAAAATTTGTTTTTGAAGGGGAGGTTTTTTTTTGTTTAATCATTTTTTGCCTTCACAAAATTTTAATGAACTTTTCCCCTTTTCTTCAATAAAAAGTTTTAGGAAGAATATTCTCTGGGGGAAACAACAGTGGTAGTAATCGGTAATTTTTAAATTTGACAGGGAATTTGAGCTTTGGGTTTGGGTTTTTTCCCAATAATTTTTGGGGAGACTGAACAAATCAAACACAATACCTTTTTTTTTTGAGTGAAAAAAAAAAAATATGGGGGAAAAATATATTTTTTAGGCTTTTTCCCAAATTGATACTAATAAAAAAAATTAAAATAATAAAAGAAACATATAAAAAACCCAAAATCCTCCAATCCACCCTTCCCTTTTGAAAAGATGTAAAAGTTGTCTTATTACAAAGATAGGATGATTCTTGTACACTTCTTTATTGCTAATTCTTTAAAAACCCATCTTTTCTACTCGTTGAAATTTTAAGATGTGGTTAAAAAACGATAAAACCTTCCCCAAATTTTCACTTTGAAAATCTGTAATTCATTTTTTTCCAAAAAATCTTTTCACAAGGGGGTTCTACGTTTCAAGGAATCTTGTTTTGGGAAATTGCATAAACCAAAAATTTTGATTAATGTCGGGCTGTTGATACATTTTTAAAAAATAGACTTAAATTTTTTTTGTGTCTGCATTTGAAGCAAAGTTATTGTGTAATTTATATATTGTACCTTGTCACTTTTTAATTTTTAACTAAAAGATAAATATTTATATTTTTACCTTTTTTTTTATACCTATTCGAAAAATATTAATTTTAAAATTGTTTTAAAAATTCTTTTGCAAAAAAAAAGAAACTTATAAAAAACAAACTTAAAAAACCCAAAGGAAAAGAAAAAATGGGGAAAAAAATAGACAGAAAAATAGAAATTATGTGTTTAAAAATTTGCAATGCTATGCCAAAAATTTAAGGGCATCCTTTAATTTAAAAGGGTTAAAAGGGGTACCCCCTCAGGGAAGTTTAAATTTTTTTAAATAAAATGGGTTTATCCCAAAAAGCAGAAGTAGTGGAAAAATTTTATTACTTCATAAGGCCCATAAAAAAAAACTATCTAAAAGTAAAGATATGAAGTATGTCTTATCTTTGACAAATTAATAAATTTTAAAGATGAAGGGTTATGATAATTTAAGATGGAGGGTGGATTAAATTAAAAAACAGGATGTGAATGTTGTCTTTTTTTGTGGAAGAGATTTTTAAAATGAAGGAACATTTTGAACAAGTTAAATTTCATCGTTTATGGATTTAAAAACTCATATTTAGATTCAAAAATTTTTGCCTCCCTTATTCTTTTTAGTTTTGGGGAAAAAATTTTTTAAACCCGGGAGGAAATTTTTTAAATTTGGGATTCAGTCAAAACTGTTGGGTATACCCTTTAGTTTTGTACACCATATTTAAAAAATTCCTTAATTTTTTTGGGGTGTTGTGACTTTCATTTATTTTAAAGAACCAATTTATCCTTTAAAAAGAACAAAGAAATGCATCTAAAAAAAAAGAAATTTTGGGAAATTTGGATGAAAAGTGTTCTGTGATGGGAAAATTTTTTTTTAAAGGGGTTTCCTTATGGAATTGATTTAAATTAAACAGATTTTAATTTTTAAAAATGATTTTTTTGAAGTTTTTTTTTTTTGAGAGGTTTTTTTGACATGGTGGCTGTTGAAGGGAAAGAAAAAAAGGAAAATAATGGAAAAGGGGTTTTTAAAAAATTTTCAAATGTGATCTTGTTTAAAATTGGTGATAGATATTTTCCCAGATATTAAAAATAAACCCAAAAAAAAATACTAAAAGAATTCATGAGAAAAATAAAAGGGAAAGGGGATGAATTTTCGGGGCTCCAAAAAAGGTCCCCAAAAACCCCAGAAAAGGCTCCCGAAAAATCAAAAAGGGCTTATCCCCCAACCCCAGAAAAAATGATGATAATTTCCCGTCTCCAGAAAACAAAAAAGGGCGCTGTCCCCCAAGCCCCGAAAAAAATAATGATCAGGCCCCCCGAAAAATCAAAAAGGGGTTTTCATCCAAAAAAACTCTAGAAAAAAATGATGTAATCCCCCGGCTCCGAACAATTTAAAAAGGTATCGTCTCCCAAACTCCAGAAAAGATTTTTGATAATTTCCAGGCTCCCCCAAAAATCAAAAGGTCGCCGTCCTAGCCCCAGAAAAAAATGATGATCAGGCCCCGAACAATCCCAAAAAAGGGTTTTCATCCCCAAAGCTCTAGAAAAAATGATGATAATCCCCAGGCTCCAGAAAATTTAAAAAAGGGCATCGTCTAAAAGCTCCCGAAAAAGATTTTTGTTTTTTTTTAAGGGTCCCGAAAAATAAAAAAGGGGCGCCGTCCCCAAAGCCCCAGAAAAGGGTGATGTCAGGCCCCCGAAACCCAAACAAAAAGGTTTTTTCATCCAAAAGCTCTAGAAAATATGATGATAATCCCCAGGCTCCAGACAATCAAAAAAGGGCATCGTCTCCAAGCTCCAAAAAAAGATGATCATATTTCCCCCGGTCCAGAACAATTAAAAAGTGTAAACCTCAAAATTCCAAAAAAAAGGTTTATCCTCAGGTTAAAGCTCAAACTCCCCCCCCCAAAAGGGGTTAAACGTTCCCAAATTCCCCCAAAACAAAAAGTTTTCCCCTAGAAAAAAAAGGTTCCCCAGATCCCAAAAATTCTCAGATCCCAAACAAAAGGTCATCCCAAACCCAAACAAAAAGGTCCCCCAAAAACCCCAAAACCCCGCTCAGGGTCCCAGAAAAAAAAAGTCTTCAAAAAACCCAGAACCCAAAAAAAATCCCCAAAATCCCGAAAAAGAAATCCCTTAGTCCTAGAACAAAAGGTCATTAGATTCCAAAAAAAAAAGGTTTCCCCAAAAAAGGGTTCCCCGCTGAAAAAAAGAACTAATATTTAAATTTAAAAAATGCATACAAAAATTTTTAAAAAGGGGCTAGGGACCTATTTTGGAGCCCGAACAAAAGTTGGGGAAATTTTCCCAAATTGAGTGTGAGTTGGTGTTTTTTTAAAATTTTAATTTAAAATGTATTTTGTTTTTCCTAATAAAAAATATGAAAAATTTAAAGTAATTTTTATGATTTTAAAAAAAAAAAGTTTTTTTGTTAATGTTAATTGTAACAAGGAAATTTTTTGAGTTAAATTTTTAAAGGTACGGTTAGTCATCCACAAAGATTTTATTGTAATTTGAAGGGTTTTTTTAGATTGAAACAGGTTAATACTGCCCCGTTTGTAAAGATTTCAGGTTGGTCTTTCAAATGACTTCTATCTAGTAAATTTTCAGGGTTCCCCCCCCTTAGATTTAAACAGTGTTTCAACCCCAGATTAATACTGCCGTTTTTTTGATAGAAGTCATGTTTGTATGACAATGTTCTATAATTTTTTTGGTTCTCAGTTTTAAATGTTTATAAACTTGTATATTTTTTTTTGGTAATGCGGGATTACCAAAACTGTTGTCCAGGGGCCCGGGGGAAGGGTTTTTTTGAGGTTTGGGTTCGGGGATGAAAAGAGGGAAAGGATGATACAGAATGAACTTCAAGATTTTATCAGTCTGTAGTGGAAAAGGGGGCGGGTAGGGGTGGGCCCAGGAAAGGGGTTTGGGGGGGGAGGGGGTTTAAAGGAGGTTTTGGTGCGAGGGGGTTGGAAATTCCCGCAGGCATGCCGTGAGCGTGTTTTATAGGAGTGAAGGAGGGGCAATGGTTTTTTTTTACTTGACGTGCTGTTGGAGTGTGAGCAAAGTAACATTTTTTGAAGGGATTCAGGGAAAAAGGGGAGGGCCGGGGCTTGAGTCCCGGGAGATGGGAAGTACGGGCCTGCACTCTGAAGGGGGGGTGTTAATGTTGCCCGTTTAAAAAAATGTAGTGTAAAGAAACCCCTTTTGGCAAGACGTGATGGAGTGAATGAGGTGAAAATTTTTCTTTTTCGGGCCACCCTGCCTTGGTGGGAATCGGCCAGTGTGATAATAAATAATAAAAAAATATTTCTTTTTCTTTTTAACTTGTCAAAATAAACTTGTTAATAATTTTTTTTTCTTTTACCTTAAGAATGAAATCTTGCTTGCTTTGTTAAAGAAAGGATAATGAACCCCCATACATTTTAGATCTGTCGTTTAGACAACCCACTCAGTAAAGGGCTTCCTGATTACCTCCTGTTCTCCAGACACTACATAGTAATCTGTGGGGTTAGTGCTTTTTCATGATTAAAGTAATTGTATTTGGTTGATGTTTACCAACCTACTACCTAACAAACCCTTCAGTAAAAGAATTAAACCTGGTAATGCTTTCGATTATCAGGATTATCTGAATCGAATTACATTTTCTAGTGAAGCGTGGAAAGAAAATGACGTAAAGAAATTCAGAGTGGCTAAAGAAAAAGTGAATCATCTGTATTACATTAATTGTTATGAAAGATTTTACAGTACTAATAATTACATCAATAATTACACTTTTAATGTAGGTAAATATATATTAATTTTACGAATAGTGCATGATAATAGTCGTTATATTTTTGTAGCAATAAAATCTAATTGGTCTGAATCTAACTGGTCTTTTGAAAATCAACCTGATAGAGTATATGGATTAATGTACCTTACGTTTGATTTTACTTTCTTAGTAAATTATATTTTTATGGATTTATTTGATAAATACAAAGACAAAACTATGCAAAAAAAAATACTAAATAATTTAATCGTATCACTTAAAGACGAATACAAATATATTATAAGATCAATAGGTATACCACCACCACCATCATCATCACCACCACCACCATCGCTGAAGTCCCTGTGCTACTTGACTCTCCGGGACCTCCACCACCAGGACCAACTGAAACTCTACCCAGAAATTCTGTTCCAAATTCTAATTAAAAATGAGTTCATTAATTATAGTGAAGCTAATGTAATACTCACCTATGCTCCTCACTATCCTACCTGGATTATTCCATAGAGTTAGTCATGTTTGTATGACAAAGTTCTATAATTTTTCTAGGTACTTAGTTTTAAGTGTTTATATCTTGTATATTTTTAATGTTTATATATTTCTTTTTCTTTTTAACTTGTCAAAATAAACTTGTATTAATAATTTTTTTTCTTTTACCTTAAGAATGAAATCTTGAAAATTAGTTACTAGGTAAAAATGGCAGTTTGGTTCTATATCGTAGCCTCAACAATGTTTCCATATTGACATATGTGGTTAGTGGAATAGACTCATTGGTGCTTGCTTTATTCCACAGTACCATATAAAGAAAGGATAATGAACCCCCATATATGTGGGCAGCACTGGCTGGGGCTTTTACTCTAGTGGAATATAAATGTGAGCTATTTTGGATAAGGAATAGTGGAGGCTTGATCCTCAGTCTGCTAAAAGTTTTCCTGTTAAATTTTTACAAGGTACCGAATTAAAACCTAATGGATTTATTTCTGTACTATGAATGAAATAGGATGTATAAAAAACAGACCAGCTTTTATACAGCTTGAAAAAGATTTTAGATCTGTCGTTTAGTTGGCAACCCACTCAGTAAGGGGCTTTTTATACAAGGAACTGAACTTGAATGGAACCTAATTACCTCCTGTTCACCAGACAGTACATAACCTGTGGGGTTAGTTCTAGCAGATGCAGTTTCACATTACTTTTTCGCTCTACTGTATGATTAAAATTAGTTGTATACATTAGGTCACAGATGAGTCTTCTACTTTATGCGATCCTTGGAAATGTTGGGTGTCCACATCTTTATCATATAATTTTTTTTAGGATCATATAAAATATTTTACCAACACAGAATTCACTCCATGTGGCAGTAATCTTGGGAACCCCCTGTACAGTACAGGATGTAACATACTGTTTCTCAACTTGACAAATAATAGAAATTTTTTTTCATGATCATTTAATTTTTTTTAGGATCAAATAAAATATTTTACCAACATAGAATTCATTTTTACAGTACAGGATGTAACATCCTGTATCTTAATTTGACAAAAAATAGAATTTTTTTTCATGATTATATAATTTTTTTAGGGTTAAATAAAATATTTTTACCAACACAGAATTCACTTGTACAATACAGGATGTAACATCCTGTTTTTCAATAGAAATTTTTTTTTCATAATATAATTTTTTTAGGGTCACATAAAATATTTTACCAACACAGAATTCACTCCATGTGGCAGTAGTATTCTTGAGAACTCGTGTGTAATACAAGATGTAACATCCTGTTTCTCAACTTGACAAACATTAGAATTTTTTTTTCATAATCATATAATTTTTTTAGGGTCAAATAAAATTTTACCAACACAGAATTCACTTGTACAGTACAGGATATAATGTAATATACTTTGAATAAAATTTTTAACCAATTCACTTTATCTAGATAATGTTTCTTTTCCTTTTATGTGTAATTATTTTAAATATATATTTTATATATACAGATTTAAATAAAAAAAAGGGAAAAAAAGAATGTAATAAATTGTTATTTATTTTTAAAAATAAATAAATAAGATTTTTTTGTCATCATCCCTTATACTGCACAGGGGTTTTCCTAAGACTACTGCCATATGGAGTGATATATAAAGGATCCAAAGGCTTCATGAAATTTCAGTAGAGATTTAACCTTAACTACGTAATTTGTTGTATTTTAGTGAGAAATAAATTCTAATAAAAGATTTGAAAAAGAAGATGAAAGATTGGAAAATGCACAAAAACAAGAATTGTTACCACTGCAAGTATCCGATAATGAATTATCGGAAATTAAAAACGGACAACTGGACACTGATGCAGTGTCAGAAATTGAAAACTATGGACAACTGGACACTGATGCAGTTCTCTACATTTTAAAAGAAAAGGTAAGTTAGTTTCTAAACTAAGAAATTTAGTTAAATATTTAATGAATCATAATTTTTAAACTAGTAAAAATTTAATTAGTTAAATATTTAATTAATTAATAATTTTTAAACTAGTAAAAATTTAGTTAAATTACATCTTTTATATCAGATTTTTGTTTTTTAGATTGATGACATAGAAGAAAAACTACACTCAGTACTGAAGATGCCATCGTGTATACCAATAAGAAGATCATCTGATTCCATTTCTGATTCTACAGCTTTTAAATATTTGAAATTATCAATTTCAGGATTTTCTCTACCCGGAGATGAAGAAAAGAATATCTTCTTTACCCAAGAATGGGTATATTTTCCATTTGAACCAGAGAAATTAAAATCTCTCTCTTTTCAAACTGATAAAATTAAGTTCCATACTAAACTAGAGCCTTGTGAGATAGATGATATATATACACTAAAAGAAATATTTTGCCAGTGGAATTCTAGAATGATTCAAAATTATAAAACAGGATTAGTAGTTCCACCAGATACATTTCCATTTATGGAAAGATTATTGAATACAAGAATTGAAGAAATGAAGAATGGCAAGATTTTAGAGACATCTATTTGTGAACGAATTAAAAGATTACATAACAAAGATCTTAACACTACTGAAATGGAATTTAGGACATTATTTAAGAAAATCAGAGACATATTGACAAACTTGACAAATGAAATAGAACTAAAAGGTCACAGAGACAGAGATTATTGCGATGACTTTATAGAATTTATGAAAGTTTATGAAAAACATAAATCTCAAATTTTGAAGATTATGAATAAGACTGAAGATTGTTGTAGGATTACTTTAGCATCTACAGTGTCTGACCTCCAGGACCCAGACTTTAAAATGATGATGGATTTGAACAAATTCGAATTTTTGAACAATTTTACTATTACTGGAATTCCAGTGTATCCTCCCAGTAGAGATTCTTCACTCCTTAATCCTTGGTCTTATAGTATTTGTAATATAATAGGTTCTCCTCATAATATTATGAGCCAAATAGCCATAGAGAACTTTGCAAAATTAAATGATTATATAAAAACAGTAGAAGTAAATTGGAATAATGAAAATGTACTCTTCAATGCTATTGTTCCAGTTTTTTCACATGATGCTGCCAAAGTTATGGAACCCATAGTTAAGACTAAACTGTATGCAATGTGTGCAACTTTTGCACTCTTGAAAAATTCACACATTGTGGACTTTCACATTCACATGGCAGCATTGGGAGTAACATGGGTAAGGCTATAATTTGAATATCCAAATACGCCTAGAACTGAGTTTGTAAATGCTCGTATGAAAAGTATAGAGGCAACAGCAGCTTTGTATCTAAATCAAAAAATGTACAGAAATTACTGGAATTTTTTGAAAAAGAGTTCTAAGAAAAATGATAATGTTGTTGCTGTTCAAGCACTAATGACAGAAAGCATTATTGAGGTAGAAATGAAAACTTTGAAATGTGAGACACTGATTAAACCCATGTTTATACTTCACTTAAATCAGCAACAGAATCCTGCTGATAAATGTGAAGATATTAATAATCTTATGAAGATTATGCTTGTGGAATATATAGGTCGTTGTTTGACTCATTATGAATCTACTACCCCTTTTGTGGATTTTTTTTTTTTTTTTGGATAATTTAATGATTCCCACAAGATGGATATTATTCACTATTTTTTAAATGAAGTTGGGAATAAGTTAAATGTAGAAATACATTTGGAGGATTTTTATAGTCTGGAAGAATGGCAAAAGTTTAGTGAGGAGATAATTACTCGGAAATTTTTGTCTTTTATAGAAGCTTATGTAAAAAGACAAAATTTATCAATAAAAGTTAATGTAAGTAAAGGAGAAAAATTGCGTAATGTTGCCTTAGCTGGTGATTTATCTTGGAATACTTTAAAGACTTTTGCTAAAGAAATTGGACTAGAAACAGAAGTTATTGAAGACTTGTTTGATGAGAAAAGCATGTTTATATATATTAATCATGGTTTGACATTTAGGCCATCTCGAGAGAGACTCTTAAATAAATTGGTTGATTATTCTAATAGTATTGACATGATAACTTTTAAAGTTAAGACAGAAATTTATAAAATTTTAATTAAAGATGTTAAATTAGAATTGGACAAGATATGGTTGAATTTCTATGATGAAGTTCATAAGGAAATTGATGATGAACCAATGACTAGACATGAAATTGTTGAACCAATGACTAGACATGAAATTTTAGAAGAGTTTTTGAAATGGGAAGTAGAAGAAGATTTGAAATACAGAGAGGCTTTGAAACGTGGAGTGGAAGCAGCTTTGAAATGTAGAGAGACTTTGAATGGAGTGGAAGAAGCTTTGAAATTCGGAGTGAAATGCGGAGTGAAAGAAGCTTGGGGTTATGATTACAGATTGAAGGAGGAATTAGCACTCTCAAAGCTCTATCGAGAAATTTTGTCGAAAAATTCAAACTGAGTTTTTCTTATAGAAAAATAGCTTAACTCTCTGGAAACATAATGGTACCAGAATCATTGTTTCTACAAGGAATTATGGTCATTTAAAACACCTAGGGTGACGTCACCCCCCGCGGCAGGGAGTGCTCACCTATCTTTCATTTGTTTTTTTTTTCCGTTTTTTTTTTCGTGTATTTATTGTATTATTCTTTCTAAGATAATTGACGATTTGGCATCATAATATATTGGGCTGGACTTATACCTTCTACGGCTTATTTATCTATCACAATTGATCTAATATGACATAATAAATAATATAAATAACAAAGAAATATGGTAAATACTCCAGAATGAATAATATATGGCATATTCTCAGAGAGCTCTATCGGGAATAGATTCCCATTCTCAGAGAGGGGCTTCTCTTTCACCTCCAGGGTCCTTATAGATGAATAATATTGTAAAATTACAAACACAATATAAAGAAATGATATAAAAATAATGTATATATATACTAAAATTTATAATTATGCATACTAATTTTTTTTTATGAACAATTTTAATAAATGTAATTTATGTAAATTTCTATGTACATAAAATATATTAAAAATGTTATGAAGATTACTTGATGATAATTATTTTCCTGTACCTGTAACACGGATAAAAAAAATCTAACTGGCAACAATCAGGTGTTCATAATCTCAAGTCAGTGCTGACTGGAAGTCTGAAGAGAGAGGAGGTGATGCCTCCAAAGAAGAAAAAGTTTGCCCGTAACATTAGCAGGAAGAGGAGAAGGAAAATAGAAGCAATGATAAGGGCTAAACAAGCAAAGAGAGCAGCGGCAGCAGCTGCTGTGGGTTGTTTGGATATTTCATGTTCAGAAACAAGGAAGACAAAATATAGGAGCCCCGCAAATATGTCCACCTCCACCACGGTTCCTACTACCACAAAACGT
This sequence comes from Cherax quadricarinatus, assembly GCF_026875155.1. NCBI lineage: Eukaryota > Metazoa > Arthropoda > Malacostraca > Decapoda > Parastacidae > Cherax > Cherax quadricarinatus. The sequence continues at coordinate 22,122,494 of NC_069485.1, forward strand.
TTATGTGGTCGACCCAGAAAAGACGTACCTGTGGCCACACAACGTTCAGTTGGCCGACCAAAAGGATCTAAGACCAAAAGACGTCCCAATTACTTTGTATTGATCCCATATGAGACCAGCACCACCACCACCACCCAAGATGTGGCCATCAGCACCTCCACCACCAGCCAAGATGTGGCCATCAGCACCTCCACCACCAGCCAAGATGTGGCCAACAGCACCTCCACCACCAGCCAAGATGTAGCCACCAGCACCACCACCACCAGCCAAGATGTGGCAACCAGCAACTCCACCACCAGCACCTCCACCGCCACCAAAGATGTGGCAACCAGCATCTCCACCCAAGATGTGGCTACCAGTACCTCTACCCAGCACCACCACCACCAGCCAAGATGTGGCCATCAGCAACTCCACCACCAGCACCTCCACCACCATGCAAGATGTGGCCACCAGCACCTCCACCCAGCACCAGGGCACTTCATCTTGTATGACCACATCTGTTGCCAGCACCTCCACTACCACCCCAGGTGTGGCCAACAGCTCAGATATTGATACTAGTGTTGCGAGTGATAATAGATGGTCAATTTGGCATTACTTTATCATTTGTGATTATTACTAATGATTTCGAGATTGCCAATATTGGTTTTTTTTCTATAAGTGTTACAATGTCCAATTTTTCACATTTTTATTTTTTGGACGATCTTTATGTAACTTTAACCACATGACTTTCAATATGCCTAAAGTCTCTGTTAAAAAAAATCAACGAAATCGAGTAAAGGAAAAAAAAAAAGTTCCCTTCCCCCTTAAGGACTTAAGTTTTAACTTAATAATTTAATTATTCATATCTTTTACACTAGTAATTTATAATATCATACATTAATTTCTTATAATTAAAAAAAATTTACTACTACGACAATATTCACTATAATATGAATCATTACTGCATTCTAAACAAAAATAATTGACATCATAAATAGAAAAATTATTATAAATAAACCTAGTAACCCAAGTATTTAGATTATAGCTCTTGTGATTGTTTCTAAAAACAAGTAATTTCTTTCTTAATTCTTTTTTTATTTTGTACAATTTTACATGATAATAATAATTTTCATTAGTAAATTCACTGTTTGCTACTAATTGAGTAAATGAATAAGATATTTTATATTCTATAAAATATGTCCAGCCAGTAAATTCTATTATATTATTAGCAATTTCAATAGTAGAATTTTAAACAATCATTAAATTTATTTATTGCTGGATATTAGATAAATCGTTATAATAAAATCGAATAATAGAAAAATTAGGTATATTATTATCTTATCAATATCACAAAATTACTAATATATATAGACTCCATATTAAAAGAGCAATTATGATTGTATGATGATATATCAATATACTTCTGAGCTTGAAACCATTTTATTTCATCTCTAAGCATTTTTCTTTCTTTTTTCCCAAATATTTATTAGAATTCAATTTACTTTCTAATTCTTTTTTATTAGTTAAAATGGTGAAGTTTCATTCCTATGAAAATTATATAAAAACAGTGTATATACATATCAAAGTAATTATAACTAATATAATAATTGGTATATTATTTGATGTTCTTCATTATAAATATATATCATTTGGTCTTTAACCAATAACAAAAACTCTGGGAAATTTTGTTTCAAATTTCTTATATTGTAACACACTATTTATTACCCAAAACCCACAAATTTTGAGATTTAGTACCCTGTACTAAAAACAAAAAAGACTATTCACTTTTAATGATATAATGAAAATGATTTACTTTCATTATTAGAATCCCATTGTTTTGAATAAAATGCATCTTCAAAAAATAATTATTTTGATGTTCTTATTGTTATACCAAAAAAAATCTGTGTCATCTTTTTTAGTTTTTAAAATAATAATACAATCGTACATTTCCAATGTCTCATTAAATATGTTATCTTTACCAATCAATTTTTGTTACATTGTTAAATAAACAAGTTAATAAGGTAAGACTTTATCATTATTTAAATTTTTCAAACTAAAAATTTCTTTTTATTGTAATGAGTAAAATTTGATTTAATAATCATAAATATTTACTCCTGTTATATACTCTATTTTAATTATATTTTCATCATCATGATTTTTATTATTAAAAATGTGATTGATTACTCTTGCTTGTTCACACGTTCTTGTTGTTGTTGTTAAGGGATATTCACCATCATAAATTCGTTTTTCCCCAAAGAAAAAAAGAGCAGAGTGAATTTTGTAATGATCAGTATAAAATATATTGAAATTTTATAATAATGACAAAAAAAACATTATACATAATCCATAAAAAAAATCTATAATTTCAACCAATGAAAAAAATTTTGGTATTTTTAATATTAAATATATTAAATATTGAATTTCACTTACATCCCGAGAAAATTTTGCTATTAAGGCTATTATATGCCAGCCATTGATAATATTTGACTGTAGCAAAAATTTATGTTGTTTTTGTTCTATAATTAATGTAATGACTGAAGAATACATTGGATGATTATAAAATTCTAATAAGTCATTTTTTAAATTATAGATTTAAATTATAGATTTTACGAGATTTCTTATATTCAGTTATTTTTAAAAATGGAGTAATAAAAGGAAAAGAATTATATAAAATAATTTTTTCAATATTTCTATAGCATTGATACAACTATCATTATTATTATTATTAATGCTGTCTTTACCAATAGGACTTTGAAATTTAGAGTAAGGTTCTTTACAATATCGATAATACAACTGACGAAATGGCATATAATATTGATTGCCAATTACATTCCACCATTGCTTACAAACTGGAGCACAACAATTTAATAGGTCTTCATAAGGAAGTTGAGGAAAAATTTCTTGAAGAAATATTTCTGGAATTGTGTCATTATTAATTTAAAAAAGAAGTAGTTGAAATTTACAGTTTATTCTAAAATTATTAGTTAAAAAATAAAGTCTATTCACTGGAAGATAGCAAAAATTTTTGAGGATTATAAATTTTTATGTATTTGTGCAAAAATTTTTGAGAATTATAAATTTTTATATATTTATTGCTATCATCCCAAATGTAAAACAGTTCATATGACAATAGTTTCAGGGAGTTGATTACAGTTTGTGTGTTTATATTTACATCATCATTCCAATTTTTCCAACATTCTCCTACTGAAAATTTTTTTGCAAAATATCAGTTTCATTTTTAATACATAATAATTTACCAAAATAGAGTTTGTGTTTTTCATAATTATACATTAAACGAAAAAGTGGAATTTCTGAGTTTATTTTAAAAAATATATTATTATTAAAATACCAATTTAATATATTTAAAAAAATTAGGGTAACATTGGTTGTTTTTTTTACTTTTTCTATTATTTCTTCATATGAGGTGAAGAGAATTATGAAATCATATTTTTCATATTTTTCATATTCTATTTTTCTTTTATAAAAGCTATAACTATTTATAGTTACATTTTTAAACAAATAATATAATGATTTTTCTAAAGATAATAAAGTTGAATAGACATAATTTTCTTCAGATATAAAAATTAAAAACTTTTTATTGCTATAACTATTAAAAATTAATATAATATCTTTAAAAATAGTTTCTGTACTCAAAAAATCAAAAATTAATAATTTTATCCTTGTTGCAATAAAGATGATTTACAACTCGTGCTCATTCACATGTCATTAATGGACAACCATTAATTCTATTTTCCCAAATGAAAAGAGCAGAATTAAACTTAGTATGATTGTAAGTGGAAAGTTTTAAACTTTTATGATTATAGTAACAATTTAAAAACATCAAACATAAACCATAAAAAAATCTATAAAATCCACCCGTGGATAAAAATTTTGTATTTTTAATACTAAAAATAATAAATACTGGACTTCACTCATATTCTTTTGATAGTACTATCATCAATATTAACAGAAGATGCCAATCATTATTATTATAGAATGATTGGTGATTTTCAAGTAATTCAGCAGCATGTAAATAATATGGATGACTTTTCAATTCAACTAAATCAATTTTTAAGTTATAAGTTTTATATATTTTATTTTTTTATTCAATAAATTTTTAATAAAAATTGAAAATACATAGTCATCTTCATATTTTAAAAATGGTCGTAATATTTCAATAGCACTACTACTATTATTACTAAAAGGATTTTGAAATTTTGAATTAGGTTCTTTACAATATCTATAATATAATTGATGAATTGGAATATAATCCTCATCAATAATTACATTTCTCCATTTCTTACACAATGGAGCACAATAGTTTAATAAATCTTGGTAGGGAATTTGAGCAAAAATTTCTTGAAGTAATTCTGATGAAAATTTCATTTTTTTTTTTTTTAAAGGTACTAAATTTTTCTGAATTCTAATGTTACATCCTGTACAGTACAAAAGGTAATAATATCATCTTTATCAACTAGTGTTTTTTTATATGATAAAAACTTTTTTTTTATGATTAATAGGGGTATGGCCACCCTAGATGTGGCAAGTCCTTTTTTCTCAAACACAAACTCTTAAGCTGGCACGAGCTCAGAGGTAATGTGTTCTATTATCAGGATTATTTGGATTGCATTACATTTTCTTGTGAAGAGTGGAAAGACGACGATGTAAAGAAATTCAGGATGGCTGCTTATGTATTATTTTAAATATTTTTAATTCTTGTTATTAATGAACCTAAAAAAATTATATGATTGGTTGGTATCATGAAAAAAAAATTGTTTAAATACTTTTGAACAGACAGTTGTAACTCATTTTTTTTTCTTTCTGATATGTCCCTATTTCACAATCATTATTTTTTTCTTACAATTTTGTGCTAGAATCTTTGAAACACTAATTGGTAACTGTTAGGGTGGCTGTAGGAAGAGGTACTCTGTTCTCAGCAAGTCAGTGTCGACCATAGGTCTGAAGGGAGAGGAGGTGTGCTGCTCTGATTGGAAGTAGAACTTAGGACATCCTTCCTGTATGTACAGTACAGCTCTCCAAGCAGCCATTTACTCCCAGTGTACTGAGTGTTCAGTGGTCAGTCGTCAGTGTTCAGTGGTCAGTCGTCAGTGTTCAGTGGTCAGTCGTCACGTGAGGTCACAGACCCTGAGCTGCTTGGGGATTAGCGTGGACGGTTACAAAGCATGGCTTGCTTCTACAGTGTTTTAAAAGCTGAGGTTGGAGAGTTGAAGGAGGAGGTCTTGCTTCTCCAGGAGGAGATTAGGAGGCTGAAGGTCCACCTCAATGGGCCTGGGAGAGAGTGTGAGGTGGTTGGAGATGTGGGGAATGAGGCTTCTAGCAGTGAGGTGCAGTCTGTCTCTCACTGTGAGGAGGCTGTTGGTGGGGTGGTAGCAACGGCTACCAGCAGTGAGGTGCAGCCCAGCACCTGCTACAAGTGGCGAGTTGTTCACAGTAATGGGAGGCGCATCAGAGTAAGGAAAGTTAAGATGAGATCTGAAGGTAGGAAATCGCTTCTCTGTTCTCCAGGATGAATGTACTTCAGTGGCCAGTGAAGGTAAGGGTACTACTGCCCCTGCTAATGAAGGTAAGCGCATTCTTGTGGTTGGTGACTCTCAGGTAAGATATGTTGATCGTGCTTTTTGTAATAGGAATAAGAAGATGAGAGATAGAGTGTGCTTCCCTGGAGCTGGTGTTGGGGACATTGTCAACAGACTGGATAATATCATGTCAGGTAATGGGAACAAGCCCATTATCTGTCTCAGTGCTGGTGGAAATGATATTGGGAAGGGTAGGAGAGAAGAGCTGCTAGATAAGTACAGGTCAGCTATAGATTTCATTAAGTCTAAGGGAGGGATCCCAATCATATGTAGCATCTTGCCTAGAAGGGGAGTAGGAAATGAATGGTTGTCTAGGGCAATTGGTGTAAATTGCGGCTAGACAGATACTGCAAGGAACTTGCAATCCCATTCATTGACAACTGGAACAACTTTTATGGCAAACATGATATGTATGCAAGGGATGGGGTTCATCTCTCTGGGGCAGGGGTGGTAGCACTTGCAGACTCGATTGAGAAGGCCATTGGTGAAATGCCTATGATTTTAAACTGATGGAAGATAGAGGTATGGGTGTGTGTGGGAAACAAGCAGGTTGCAACACTAGGGTTGGAAACAGTAAATGTATAAAAGGCATTCAGCATGAAGTTATAATAAAGACAATAGAACAGGTCAGCAAACTAAGGGGGACAGCAGAGGGCAGCAAGGGACTAGCTCCCTTAAGGTTTACTATACTAATAGCAGGAGTGTTAGAAATAAGATAGATGAGCTAAGATTAATTGCAAGTGCAGGAAACATAGATATTATTGCTATAACAGAGACCTGGCTCAATCTGAAGATAGAGAGATGCCCTCTGAATGTCACATACAAGGCTATAAATTATTCCACACTGACAGGGTCAACAGGAAGGTGGTGGAGTAGCGATGTAGGGTCAGAGACAATTTAAATTGTTGTGTTAGACAAGATATTAAATTAGAAGCGTCAGCCACTGAATCTGTTTGGTTACAGCTTCTCGAGGGCCGAGAAAAACTAATTTTGGGTGTGATTTACAGGGCCCCAAATCTTGATAGGGAGTGCAGTAAACTTCTATGGACGAAATTCGTAAGGCATCTACTACGAAAATGTTGTGCTAATGGGAGATTTCAACTATAGACAGATTGACTGGAGCAATTTGACAGGAAATTTAGAGTCCGGGTGACTTTCTTGATACGATCCAGGATTGTTTTTTAAAACAGTTTGTGACAGAGCCAACTAGGGGAAATAACCTCCTTGACTTGGTTCTTGCCAGTAGGGAAACACTAATTAATAATCTTGAGGTTAATGATGAGCTTGGGGAGGAGTGATCACAAATCACTCAGTTTTAACATATCATGGAATTCCCCTAATAATGGCAATCAAGTCTCCGTCCCTGACTTTCGCTTGGCTGATTTCATAGGACTGAAAAATTACTTAGGTGGGCTGAACTGGAATGACCTGACTAGGGGTCAGGTAGGTGGTGATGGTTGCCGATATGATGCTTTCCAGGGCATAGTTCTAGCTGCTCAGTCAAATTATGTTCCAAATAGGGAAATCAGATCAAACAAAAATGATCCTAAATGGATGAACAATAGATTAAAATATCCTGATTGGTCAAAAGAGAGGCATATATAGGCAAATCAAAAGAGGAGAGGGGCAATTAAGAAATCGATATATTCAGTTAAAGAGAGAAATAAAAAAGGGAATTAGAAAAGCAAATAGAGATTATGAGGTTAAAGTTGCAAGAGAATCGAAGACTAACCCAAAAGGATTCTTTCAGGTATACAGAAGTAAGATCAGGGACAAGATTAGGCCCACTCAAAAGTTCCTCGGGTCAGCTCACTGACAGTGATAAGGAAATGTGTAGAATTTTTAACACATACTTCCTCTCAGTTTTTACACAGGAGGATACCAGCGATATTCCAGTAATGATAAATTATGTAGAACAGACGATAATAAACTGTGCACTATTAGGGTCACAAGTGACATGGTCCTTAGGCAAATAGATAAATTAAAACCTAACAAATCCCCAGGCCCTGATGAACTGTATGCAAGGGTTCTAAAGGAATGTAAAGAGGAGCTTAGCACACCTTTGGCTAATCTTTTCAACATATCACTACAAACTGGCATGGTGCCAGATAAGTGGAAAATGGCAAATGTGATACCTATTTTCAAAACAGGTGGACAGGTCCTTAGCTTCGAACTATAGGACCAATAAGCCTAACCTCCATAGTGGGAAAATTTATGGAATCAATAATTGCCGAGGCAGTTCGTAGCCACCTTGAAAAGCATAAATTAATCAACGAATCTCAGCATGGTTTTACAAAGGGGCGTTCCTGCCTTACGAATTTATTAACTTTTTTCACTAAGGTATTTGAGGAGGTAGATCATGGTAATGAATATGATATTGTGTATATGGACTTCAGTAAGGCTTTTGACAGGGTCCCACATCAGAGACTATTGAGGAAAATTAAAGCACATGGAATAGGAGGAGAAATTTTTTCCTGGATAGAGGCATGGTTGACAAATAGGCAGCAGAGAGTTTGCATAAATGGGGAGAAATCAGAGTGGGGAAGCGTCACGAGCGGTGTTCCACAGGGGTCAGTGTTGGGCCCCCTGCTGTTCACAATCTACATAAACGACATAGATGAGGGCAATAAAGAGCGACATCGGCAAGTTTGCGATGACACCAAAATAGGCCGTCGAATTCATTCTGACGAGGACATTCGAGCACTCCAGGAAGATTTGAATAGACTGATGCAGTGTCGGAGAAGTGGCAGATGCAGTTTAATATAGACAAATGCAAAGTTCTAAATGTTGGACAGGACAATAACCATGCCACATATAAACTAAATAATGTAGATCTTAATATTACGGATTGCGAAAAAGATTTAGGAGTTCTGGTTAGCAGTAATCTGAAACCAAGACAACAGTGCATAAGTGTTCGCAATAAAGCTAATAGAATCCTTGGCTTCATATCAAGAAGCATAAATAATAGGAGTCCTCAGGTTGTTCTTCAACTCTATACATCCTTGGTTAGGCCTCATTTAGATTATGCTGCACAGTTTTGGTCACCGTATTACAGAATGGATATAAATTCTCTGGAAATGTACAAAGGAGGATGACAAAGATGATCCCATGTATCAGAAACCTTCCCTATGAGGATAGACTAAGGGCCCTGAAACTGCACTCTCTAGAAAGACGTAGAATTAGGGGGGATATGATTGAGGTTTATAAGTGGAAGACAGGAATAAATAAAGGGGATGTAAATAGTGTGCTGAAAATATCTAGCCTAGACAGGACTCGCAGCAATGGTTTTAAGTTGGAAAAATTCAGATTCAGGAGGGATATAGGAAAGTACTGGTTTGGTAATAGAGTTGTGGATGAGTGGAACAAACTCCAAGTACAGTTATAGAGGCCAGAACGTTGTGTAGCTTTAAAAATAGGTTGGATAAATACATGAGTAGATGTGGGTGGGTGTGAGTTGGACCTGATAGCTTGTGCTAACAGGTCGGTTGCCGTGTTCCTCCCTTAAGTCAATGTGACCTGACCTGACTAGGTTGGGTGCATTGGCTTAAGCCGGTAGGGACTTGGACCTGCCTCGCATGGGCCAGTAGGCCTTCTGCAGTGTTCCTTCGTTCTTATGTTCTTATGTTCTTATGTAAAAACTCTTGGTGCTGATCAACGTGCAAAGGTATACATTAACTCGACTAGTTGCAGTGTTCGTAAAGATTTTGCAAAAATGGTTGCTCCATATGAAATTGGAGATCCTATACATTCCTTTGTTCGTGTCCCAGGAAGTGGAACAGACAAAGCTGTAAAACCTATTTGCTGGGACCTTGCTCGCTCTTCAACAGTTGCTGGAGCAGTACCTGTTCAGCCAACAATCCCATCAGCCATCCCAATAACTACATTGTTGAAGCCAGCAAAATCTGATGAAGAAAATAACAGACCTAACAGTGAAGAGCAAGGAGCTGTAGCTCAGGTTGATGAGCAAACTGAGGAAAGAGCCTTAGTAAAATCTATCAGTAAGAATGCGTCTGCAAGCAAGCAGGAAAGCTCTGTGGCACAGGCAGAAGCAAGAAGACCAACTGAAGAACAATGTCCAAAATTTATATAAAATTTGTAAACCTCTGAAGCCAAAATGGTGGAGGACAATCTGCGGGGGAAGGAAAAAGAAAGCAAACATTGGTTGGAAGATTAAAAACAAAAGTTTGGATTTTTTCACCACAAAGGTTCAGTGCGTATCACAGGAAATGGAAAGGACGGTTAAATTTTTTACTACTTCTATTGGTGCATAAATCACAAGTACAGGAGGAATTTTTAAAAAAGGGCCCTAAAAAAAGGGTGTTTCAACTACATAAAAAAAATAAAGGGATTCCAAAACGGGTTTTTGCCCCGTTTCTTTGATCTTTTCGGGGAACGGGAAGCGCCTTTCATTCTTGTTAGGCGCAGGGGAAAATAAAAAACCTAAGGGTTGTGTCCTTTTTATGGCAAAATCATAACACAGAGAATATAAAAACCCCCCAAAGGGAGAAAGAAGTTCCAACTTTTTTGATTTGCTCGGCACCCAAAGTTGGCTTTGGGTTTACCAGAGGAATATGTGTGACAAAGTTTTGGGGCCATTTTAAATTTTACAATTTAAAATTATTAAAAAAAATATTTTTTTTTATTTTTTTCTATAAAAATTTTTTAGATCTTTTAAAAAAAATTTATTTTGTGTTTATTAAAAATTTATTTTGGGTTAATGACCCAAAAATTTTCAGGGTTTAAATTTTTTTGATCTTTAAAATTTAAAATTTTTTTGTGATGATGAAATTCCCTATTTCTCAACGTTATTTTTTTAAATTTTTGTCCCTAAAATTTTGAAACACAAATTAGTAACTGTTGGGGTGGCTGTGGGAAAGAGGAAACCTTCGGTTATCAAATTTCATTTGCCGCCCATAGGTTAAAGGGGGAAAAGGAGGTGTGTTTGTTCTGTTTGGGAAAAGGTCAAAAAGCCCTTTTCCCTTGATATTCAGATATGGCTACCCGACTTTGGTCCAGCTAAAGGGATCGAAAAAAACCGAAAAAAAAGTAGATGACTCATCTGGGGGGGACCTTCCCCTCGTTGGCATCCCAGATGGGGCCCCGCCCTTTTTTGGGCCCCAAAAATTTAAAAATTTTTAAAGTAAAAGGGAATCATTGTGGCCCTTCCCCCCCTTGGCCCCCCCAGATGGGGCCCAGTCCTTTTTTGGGGCCAAAGAATTGAAAAATCAAAAAGTAAAAGGATCATCTCTGCCCTTCCCCCCCTTGGCCACCCCCCGGTGGGCCGGGTCCTTCTTTTTTCTCAAACACTAACTCTTCCCAGCGGGGACGAGCTTTTTAAGTCTTACGTAAATGGGGCTCGACGTTGGGGAAATTTTACAAACTAGGGGGTTTTAATCCCTTTTATTATCAGGATTTCTGAATCAAAATTAAAATTTTTAGTGAAGAGGGGGGGGGAAAACGACGTTGAAAAGAAATTCAGGGTGGTTAAAAGAAAAAGAAAATTTCATCTTTTTTACATTGTTGTAATAATTTTCCCCTTTAAAATTTTAAAATTGGGCCTTTGAAATTTTTTTCCAATAAAAAAAAATTCCCCTTTTTTTAAACCCATAGGTAAAAAAAATTTTCTTTAAATTTTATGATTAGTGCCCGAAAATTTAGTCTTTAAATTTTTTGTACCCAAAAAAAATTATAAAAATGTAAAAATTTAAAAATTACCTAGCATATATGGATAATGTACCTTACCTTTAAATGTATTTCTTAGTAAATATTTTTTGTTATAGAGTTTTTTAAAAGACAAAAACTATGAAAAAAAAAATAAAAAATAATTTAATCTTATTACTTAAAGGGAATGCCAATATATTATAAGATCTTAGACTTTTTCCCACCATCCCAAATTCTTTAAAGTCCCGTGCCACTTAAATGCCCGGGGAAAACCAGGCCCAAAACTAAAATTTTTCCCCAGAAATTTTTCCCCCAAAATTTCTAACCAAGGTTTGACTGAATTTATTAATTATATTTAAAAACAATTACAAATCACCTATCTCTTCGATTCCTGCCAACATTATTCCATCAAATTCCCTGAAATTTTTTTAAAAATTTGCAAAAAATTACATGATGATATTTTTTTTTTAACTATTTTTAGGGAAATTTAAGGCTTATTTTTGTTTTTATATGTTGGTAATTTTTTTTCTGTACGTCCCAGGATTTTACATCCTGTTTTTTTTAAAATTTGTAGGTCTGAAGGGAGGGTGGTGGTGTTGATTGTTTAATTCATTGACCTCAATCTGTGGGACCATCCCCCCCTTTGGTCCCCCTGTTTTGACCATTTCCGGATTTTGACATGTCAGTTTCACCATCTCAAAAAAAAAGCCGTCTTCAAAGTATGTTTAATGTTTACTTTCTTAAAAAAATCATTTTTGTTAGGGAAAGTTTTTCAAAGACTTTGGTTTCTAAGACCCCCCCCCACATAGGTATGAATTCTGTGTTAGTAAAATTTTTTATTTAACCTTAAAAAAAATATTTTTTGATCATAATGTTTATTTATTCTGTACCCCAAGGGCCACATGGAGTGTAAATTTCTGCAGCAAAGAGAGAGTTTGGCAAATGGTTTTCTGGTAAAGAAAAAAGGAAAACGTGGGGGAAAATAGTGTGACCCCCAGCCCCTCCTTAACCTTCCCAGGTTGAAGTCAGCGGTTACATTTAAGTTTTAGGGAAATGAGGTCTGACAGTCTCAGAAATTTACAAATACGGGAAATTTGGCTTTCGATTTTCAGGATTATCTGGAAAACATTACATTTTCTAGTAAAGGGAGGGGAAAGACGTTTGAAAAGAAATTAAGGGGTGGCAAAAGAAAAAAGTAAATCTTCTGTATTATTTTAAGGGGAATAATTTTTTTTTAAAAGTACCAAAATTTTACACTTTTAATGAAAGTAAAATTTTATTAATTTTACGTTAGTTTTATGATAATGTCGTTATATTTTTGTAGAAAAAAAATTTTTAATGGTTTTTTAAAGGGGTTTCTACTTACTCAGGGAAACTTTGGATGTATGTACCTTAAATTTAATGCTACTTTTTTAGTAAATATATTGTTATAAAGGGTTTTTTAAAAGGAGGGAAAATAGGGAAAAAAAATAAAAAAATTTTTAAATTTGGTATCATTAAAGTTGAATCCCAAATTTATATTTTTAAGATCGAATGGGGTTTTACAATTTGCCACCATCACCTCATCACCCCCATTGTTTACAATCCCACGATGTGAAGTCCCTTTTCCCTTTTTGGGACTCCCCGGGGGACCACAACCACCGGGGACCCCAAAATGAAACTCTCCCCAAAATTTTGGGGTTCCAAAATTCAAATTTAAGAATGGGGTTTTTTAAATTTAAATTGTAAAGTTTAAATGTAATTTACTCCTATGCCCCTTTCGACGTTTCCCCTGCCCAAATTTTTCCCCATCGAGTTCATCTCTAACTTTTTTTAAATCCCAAAAAAAATTTACAAAATTTCAGAAATTTTACTTTTTAAACATCCTCCAAACAGAGATGAAAATGTGTGACAGTGAATTCCAGGATTTTGAAGGGGAGTTTTACCAGAAAAAGTGTCAAAAAGTGTCCGGTTTAATGTTTTTTGTGTTTAAAAACCCCCAAACCCCCTTTTTGGTGCAAATCCCCGGGGCTTGTTCTTTTTCGCCTGTCCCAGGACAAAAGAAAAAAACTTTTTGGTCAGGGAAAATTCCCCAGATGATACCATTTGTTTGGGGACAAAAAGGAATTTTCCTCAGTGAAAAGCGGCGTTTTTTAGGGGAAATTTAGCATTCGGGTTTGGGTAGTTTTTTATTTTGTTGTTCCCAAAGGGGGAAAGGAAAAAACTCTGGGGCCCGGGGATGTCCCCTTTTTTTTGGCCACAATAATTGTTAAGCACCTGTAAACCACAAAACGGGGCAAGAATCCCTGTTTTCAATCCATTTTTTTTAGTGACATTATGGGTTGTAAATTGGTTTCTGATAGGGTTATGTATGTTCCCACTTTTCGGAAAATAACCGGGCCCTGACGAAAAAAAAGGTTTTTTTAAAGATCAAAAAATGTTTTTTATGTCCCTGAAACAAAAGGGTTTTCCCCCTTCTTGTTTCTAAAATGGTTTTTTTAATTTCTATGATGGTAAAATTTTTATGATAAAAAAAAGGGTTTAAATTTTTCTTTTTATGTTTATTTTTTTTTTGGTTTTTGGGAAAAGGTTTGGAGGAAGAGGGGAAAGGGTTTTTAAAAGGGGGTTTTTTTGGGTGAAAGGGTAAAAATTATATTTAAATTAAAAATCAAAAAAATTTTTGGTTTTTTTTTTTAGTTTTTTATTGAAAAATTTTTTGCCCAAAATTAGTCATTGATTTTATTTTTGTTTTTACCGAAGAAAATTGTTGCTCGGGAATTTTTTCGTAAAAGTTTTATGTAATTATAAAAAATAAAATTTTTTTTAAAAATAAAAAAAAATTTTTTGCCTCATTTAAAATTTTTTGGCCTTCAAAAAATTTTTTCCATCATTTTTTCAAAATTACTTTTTTAAAAGAAATTTTCTAAATTATAAAAAAAATTATAAACCAAACTTTAAAAATTTACTCAAAAGGAAATTTTTTGGGCTCAAATTCCTTCCCAAGGGATTTTTTAAACATTTTGCGCCCCATTTTGGTAAGCAATGGGGGAAATGTTTTTGGGATCGCATTATATCCCAACTTCGTAAAACTATATCACAGATATTGTAAAAAACCCGTTTTAAAAAATTTTAAAAGTCCTTTTGGTAATAATATTTGTGTTTTGATATTTTAGTTTCATTTTTTCAAAAAAAACAAAAAAAAAAGATAAATATGTATGTAAATTTTTTATTAAAAAAAATTGGGAATAAAAAAAATTTCAAATTTTATAACCTAAATTTAAAACGGTTTTAAATGAATTGCCACTCCCCACCTAAAAACATGCGCTGCATTGCTGGTATATCCCAAAAATGTTTACAAAAATAATGTTTGGCATTTTTAAAATATTTATGATAAACTTTTGGGAGAAAATAAGTGAAATCTTGTATTTATTTATTTATTTTTAAAAATTTCCCAAAATTTTTTCCATTTATAGTTATTATTGTTTTTTTTTAAAAGGGATTTATCTTTGATTTTTTTTAAAAGGGTTACATAACCAAAAAAATTTTGGGAAAAATTTAAAAAGAGGATTCACTTTTTTAATTTCTTTTAAGATTAAATTTACTCTTTTCATTTGGGATAAATCAAAAAAAATCCAATATTTAATGGTTGTTCATTAAGGAATTGTAAACGAGCACAAGTGGAAAATTCATCTCATTGTAAGGGATGACAAAATTTTTTGGGTTGAATTTAAAAGTGAAAATCATCTTTGATAAATTTGAGATATTACTTTAAATTTTTTTAAACTAAATTGATAAAAAATTTTTAATTATTAAAATTTTAAAAAAATGTTTTATATATTATTAAAAAATTTTTTTGGTTACATTTTTTAAAAAATAATGTAACTAAAATTAATGTTTATAAAATCTTTAAAAATTATGAAAAAAAATTGATTTCTTAATTTTTTTTTTTCCTCAGAAAAATTTTTGAAGGGGAAAAAAAATTTAAACCCAAATTTTTTTCCCTTTAATTTTTTTTTTTAAACGTATTAATTTGTTTTTTGGTTTGTTGAAATAACGATCATTTTTTTTAAAAAAGAACAAAAACAATAACAAAAATCCCAAATTTTTTCGTTTGTGAAATTTATCGAGAAAAAAAAGATAAATCATATTTTAAATTTTTTATGTTTTAAAAAAGGGAAACTGAAAATTTTCCCAAATTTTATTTTTCCCGGGGGAATGTTATAAATTATTTCCCAAAAATCATTTATAAATTGTTTCCCTTAAATATTATTTTATTTGCATTTTCCTTTTGATCTTGAAAAATTTTCGGGATGGGATGAAACATCCTTTTTTTAAAATTAACTAAAAGGAATGTAACTTCCTGTTTCTAAATTGGGGGAAAATATTTTAGGTTCCCAAAAGGGTTAAAATTTTTCTTGTTGGGTAAATTTTTTTTGGATCTTTAAAAAAATATTACTAGGGGTTTAAAATTTTTTATGACATAAAATTTTTTAAATATTTTTGATAAAGAATTCACCATCCCCTAATGTACTTTCCGGGACATTTACGGGGATGCACCCCTTTTTCCTTAATTTGGGTTAGAAAATTTTTTTATAAAAGGTTTTTTTATGGTTTTAAATTTGTACAGTACGGATGCACATCCTGTTTCTTTTCCCTAAACGGGTTTGTCTTTTTTCTGTATCGTTTTTTAAAATTTTTTTCTTTAAGGGGAAAAAAAATATTCAATAAAAAAAAAATCTTTTTTATTTTGGGGTTTAAAAACCCGTAGTCATTATTTTTTGCAATTTTTATCAAAGCTCAAATTCTTACCAAGACTTCCCCCCAAACCCATTTTTGGATTTCTTGGCGCCGGGTTCTGGCATAAAATTTTTTGTGATTATTGAAAAAAAAATTATTTTTAGGGGGCTTTGAAAAAAGGGGAAATGTGTTTAAATAAATACTTCCTAACTTTGGGGGTTTTTTCATTTTTTTTCTAAAACTAAAGTTAAGAGAATTTTTCAAAAAATATAAATATAGGCAATTACTGCCACAAAGAAGTGAATTCTGTGTTTGTGAACAGGGTTTCCTACACGGGTCTCAGGGTCTGTGTGCACCTTGTGAAAAAAATTGGGACCCAGGGGTGCAAATTTTGGGGGAAATGTTGGGCCCGTCCATTTTTTACCTTTCCTCCCCGGTAAGAAGTTCCTCACCCTTGGCAGATTGGAGGTCTTTTGTTCCAAAAAGTTTGCTCTAACAGTTTATGAAAAAAAGGGCAGGAAGTGAAAATTCCAAAGGGGTTTTGGAAATGGAGTGTTACCGAAAAAAAGGGGTTTCCGGATAAATGTAATTTAATAGGAAAACCCAAAAAGGGCCCCCAAACCCTTCCCACCTTGGTGCTTTTGCCCGCTTGTTTAAGTTTCGTTGCCCGTCCAGGACGAAAGAGGGGAAAAAATATTTTGGGCATTTTAAAAAAACCCAGATGATTTTGGGAGTGTAGTGATAAAGATTTAAAAAGGGCATTTAAAACCCGTTCTGTGGAAAGTGGGAGTGAATATTCCCCCAGTGAAGCGGCCCGTATGTTCGAAGTAGATGCAGGGCTGGTAGTGTTTCAATTTTGTTGTTCCAAGGGGAACGGAAACTCTTGGGGCAATTTTTGTGGCCCTACCCCTTTCGGGCCTGAAGTGAAGATGCGATATTGTAACGATGGGGGATGAAAGATGAGAGTGAAGGAGGGGGGCAATGGTGGTGAAAGAAGGGAGGGTGGGATGACCCTGTGGCACCCTCAGCGGGGCCCGGGTTTTCTACCTTTGCTGTGACTCAGCCCCAAAAACCCCCCCTACTTTCCCACTCCCCCAAAACCCGAACCCCTACAACCTGCAAAACCCCCAACCCCTTTTACAATATCCAGCCCCCCATCAAGGACCGCATCTGGGATTGGAAAAGGGCGGTGAGGAGTTTGTTCCCAGCCCCTTGGGCTTTATGAAAAAACCCAAAAGGGGGAAAAAAGTATCTTGTCCTTGGGGGGAAAAATGCCAGTGAACTGGAATGCTTTGGGGTTATTCTTTGATGAAACCCCTGAGGGACCATTGTCAAGGAAACAAAACATATGTAAATACACCATAGCAAAACCAAAATTTTCTCACCAAAAATTTTCGGGTACACAAGTGGAAAAAAGAAACTGTGGCAAGGGGATGTACCTGTTTTTTTTTCCCAATAAAGTATAAGAAAACTGTAAACCCCCTACCCCCGGGAAAAAAGAACACCTGATTTCAATCCAGGTTTTAGTACATTTTAGGTGTCAATCGTTTCCCAAAATGTTACCTATGTTTACACTTTTTAGTTAAAACCAGGCCCCGACAGAAGCGGGGCAGGTTATGTTTAAAATCAGAAATGTGTTTTTGTACCTAAAAAAAAGTGCTGGGATGTATTTTTATCCTTTAGGAAGCTTGTTATTTATGAGTCATTAAAACAAAATAAAACCCAAACAAAGGAAAAGGGAAAAGCCCTTTTGGGTTTTTAAAAAACTATTTGTACTGTGTGTTGGTAGTAGGTTTTGGGGAAAACGCAACCACCCGGGGAAAATTCTACCGTTCCCGCCGATTTACGGGGAAAAAAAAACCTGAACGGGTTTTTCCCTGTTGGGAGATTTTCTGGGTTTTTTTTTCTGTTTTCAATAAAAACGCTAAGATAACCCGGGATATCTTTCTACTCCCCCCTTACAATTTTGGGCACCTTCCCGACCGCACATGCAATTTTAAAATATATACATTTCATCTAGGTTTTTTTCCTTTTTTTAAATAGCTCTTGTTTTTTTTATTTCTTCTATTGTCCATGGGGGGGAAAATTGGGGAAAAGAATCTTTCCCCGTAAGCCATGCGTGTCGTATGGGCGCCCAAAATTTCCGGGGGGCAATGGGTTTGTTTTCCCCCCTTTTTTTCCCGTATTTCAATTTTTTAAAAAAGAGAAGAAGAAAAACTTTATAAAACTGGGTTGTTAAATGTGCGTGGATGTAGTGCGGATGAAAAAGAAAAAAAGATGATTGCTGTGTTATGAATGAAAAGAAGGGTTTGGGTGTCCTGGCCCCAAAACAAACAAAGCTGAAGAGGGTAGGAGGTTTCAGTGGGGGGAAATAAATGGGGTTAAATCTGGAGTTCTGAGAGGGGTTAGAGCAAAAGGGGGGTTTAAACAGTTTAAAGTTTAAAAAGTTTAGTTATGGAAGGAGGGGAAAAAAGAATGAATGGGGTTTAAAATTTAAGAATTTTTGTGGATTAAAGTAAAGGTTTTTTATGTGAGGGTGGGTCGAAATAAGGTGTATGCACCTGGAAAAAAGAAGGAATGCAGAGGGGAGAGAGAGATTTTGGGAGATGTTAAGTGAAAGTATAGGAGGGCCTTTTTTTAACCAAGTGAGAGAGTAATTGTGGTAGGGGGCTTTAATGCTAAAGTAGGAGAAACTTTTAGAGAGGGTGTGGGTTTGGGAAGTTTGGGGGTGGCCAGGTGTAAAAGATAATGGGAGCCCTTTGATTGAACTTTGTATTAGAAAGGGGTTTAGTTATAGGTAATACATACTTTAAGGGAAAAAAAGGAAAAAATAAGATACACGAAATATTGGGAAAGGGGGGAAAAGGGCATTTTGTTGGATTATGTATTGGTAGATTAAAAAAAATGTTGGTAGACTTTTTGGTTTTACATGTTTTTAGAGGGGCCAAGATTTATCAGATCACTTCTAGTTGTAGCAACACTGAGAGGGAAAAAGGTTTGTGGGTACAAAGGGGAAAAGAAGCATCAGGGAAGAGGAGGTGAAAGGGTTTTTAAACTAAAAAAGGAGGCAGTTAAAGGGGAAGGGTTTTAAAACCTATTGGAAAGGATAGATGGGCTAATAGAGATAGGCAATGGGGTCCGAAGAGGTAAGGGGTTGGTTTAAAATGTTTTGTGTTTGAGTGTTCAGCAGAAGTTTGGGTTACAGGAAAGTGGGTGAGGGGGGGAAGAGGGAGCGATTGGTGGAATTTATGATGTAAAGTTTAGTAGTAAGGGGAAAAAAAAAGTTAGCATATGAGAAGTTTTACCAAAAATAGAAGTGAAGAAGGGGGAAGAGTATAGGGGGGAAAAAGAGGGGAAGTTAAGAGGGGGGTTTTGAAGCATGTAAAAAGAGAGCAAAAAGAGAGGTGGGGGAGTGTTATCAACAAAAATTTTGTTGAAAAAAAGAAAAAGTTTTTGGGGTGAGTTTTAAAAATTTAAAAAAAGCCCAGAGAACAAATGGATTTGTCAGTTAAAAAATAGGAGAGGAGAGTTTTAAAAGGAGAGGTTTTGAGGTTTTTGGGAAGATGGAAAGGGAAAATTTTTAGGAATTGTTAAATTTTGATTTAAGATAGGGAAGCTGTGAATTTTTGTGTTTAGGGGGAAAGGGGGGAATAAAACTTGTAGGAGTGAGGAAAGAGGGCCCGTTGTGAGTTTTGGGGGAAAGTTCGTGAGGGAGTAGGTAAAAGGGGGAAAGGGGGGAAGGCAGCCGGGGTTGATGGGATAAAGATAGAAAAAGTTAAAAGCAGGTGGGGATTAGTTTTGGAAGTGGTTGGTGCAATTATTTTTAAAAAGTATGGAAGAGGGTAAGGTACCTAGGGGGTTGGCAGAGAGCTTTCAAATTCCTTTGTATAAAGGCAAAGGGGATTAAAAAAGGTGCAAAAATTATAGGGGGATAAGTCTGTTGAGTGTACTGGTAAGGGGTTTGGTTTGAGTTTTTTAATTTTAAGAAATTTAAAAGTAAGACGGAGAAAAAGGATAGCCGGTGAACAAGGGGGTTTAGGAAAGGATTTGGGGTGTTTTTGGACCAGGTGTTTACAGTGAAAAAATATAAGGAAAAAGTATTTACATAAAAGGTTAAAAAGGTCTTTGTGGCAATTTTTGGATTTGGGAAAAAGGGGTATTTGGAAGGGGGGGAAAAAAAAAATAACCCCCCCCCCCCAAAAAAAACCCCCAAAAAAAAAAAAAAAACCCAAAAAAAAGGTGGGAAAAGGGGGGGATGTCAGTGGGTTGGGGTTTTTTTTTAGGGGAGGTTTAAAGGAAATAAAAAGGGTTTTGGGAAGAGGCCGTTGGGGTTTTTAAAAAGGGAAAAGTTTTCCCCAAAAAAGTGGGGTTTGCAAGGTTTTTTGATGCACCTGGTTTTTTTAAAAATTTTAAAAGGGGTTGAAAAAGGAAATAAGGAGGGGTTTGGAAGAGGGGTGGGGAAAAAGAATTTTTTAAAGGGGTACAAAAAGTTGGGAGGTTTTTAAAAGGTTTTTTTGATGAATGTTTTTAGATTATAAAGGAGGAAATTGGGGAGGGGGGGATTGAATTTGGGAAAGGGGGGCAAAAAAGGGAAAAAGGGTCAGGAAAAGGGAAATAGGGTTATGAGGGAAAAAGTTGAGTTGGTGATTAAAGCTTGGGAAACAAAAAAATTTTTTGGGGGGAAAAGGGGAAAGGAAAAGGGGGTTTAAGTTTTTACCCAAAATTTTTTAATGGGTGGGGAAACGGTGGGTTAATTTTAAAGAAAGGTGGAGGGATAGAATGTTTAGGGAAAGGGGTGGTGGGGAATTAGGAAGTCTATTTGGAAAAGGGGGAACAAAAATCTTTGTCCTTGGGGGGGGTTTGGGGGGGGGAATGTAGAGAGTAAAAAAAATTTTTTCCAAACGCCCATATGGGGGAAGGGGGGTGGGGGGGTGGGAAGGGGTTTAGGGAGGGGGAAAGAAAATTTGGAGGAAGTGGGAGGGTTATTCCCGAGGGCCCAAAGGTGGGGTTTATAATGAAGGAAAAATTTGGGGTTTTTTAAATTGGAGGGGTTGGGGATGACCAAAAACTTTTAAGGGGGTTAGGGAAGGGGGGATTGGTTCGGAATGGGAGTAAAGGCCTGACTTTTAAAAGGGGGCAGGGTTTTTTAGTTTGGAAAAAACGGGTAAAAATTTTGGCCTAGGGAAAAGGGGGGAGGGGGGGGGTTGGGGGGTTTTTTTTTCGGGGGCCACCCTCCGGGGGATCGGGGTTTGTTGTGGGGTAATAAAAAAAAAGGTTTTAAACTGCTTGTTTTGGAAAGTGTTAAGGGAAATTTCCCTTTTATTGGGGGGATTGGGAAACCAAGGGCCATTATCCTTTGGAAGGGGAAAAGTAAAAGGGGGCCGCCCCTTCTAAAAGGGGGGGTTTTAATGTGGCCCCGGGGGGTTTAAAAACTTTTGAAAAATTCGGCAAGGGCATAGGAGGGTAGGTGAAAGTTTTTCCTTTTTGGGGATTTGGTGGGGAAGGCCGGTGTCCGTTTAAAAAAAAAAAAAATGGATTTGCAGGGGAAAAAATGGTTTTTTGGGTTTTAAATTGGTGTCATGGCTAAACCCCAACCCCTTTTAAAAGGGGTTAGTTTGGGTTTAAAATTTCGGGATAAGGGGTTTAAAACCCCTTTTTTGGAAACAAAATTTTTCTTGGGGAAGGGGCCCCAAAATTTTTTAATTTTTCCTGAAAAAACTATAACAAATTTCCCAAAGGAAAAAACCTTTTGGGGAATCTTGAAAGACGTGGTGTGGCACCGTTTGGTTGGGTTTGGGGCATAAACAAATGCCTTCCACGAAGAAAACTCAGGAAAGGTGATGAAGTTGTTCCCAAAAAACATTTAAAGGCAATTTTTGTCACGGGAAAGTAATACTACCTGAAGTTAGGGGTACCTCGGGGATGGGGTTTTCGAACAATGAGGGAAACCCCATATCGGGGAAAGGGGGGCATTGTTATTACTGATAAACTGGTAACAAGCCCCTTACTCAGGGATTTTTTGGGGGAAAAACTTACAGACTGTTGGCACGTGCTTGGTAATCATAAACAACCCAAGGTTTCGACGATGACACCACGGAGGTGAGGTGCAACCCTTTTTGCTGCCAATGAAATAATGGCATTTCGGTGGCTGACAAAACGTGAGTCACATTGTTAACATCAGTTCAAAAAAACGAAATGGTCCCCAAGGGCGGGGCAAAAAAGGCCCATAAACCCATTCTAAAGCCGCAGCGTCATGGCTAAAACCCCTCAATAGCGCTTAGGGACAAATGTGATATCAATTGGGTTTACGACTGTATAAGAGTATAAGGGTATAAAATTTTTTTCCATCTTTTTGATTTCTATGCAAAATCTTAAAATATATACAAGTTGAACCCCAAACAAAACATAAAAATAGGGTGAATTTCCCTGTCAGAATCAAAACAAAAATTGCAAAGTCCAAGGAAATCCCAAGGAGCAACTCTTGCAATAGCCCAGTCCCCCTGCGTCATCTCGAGAGAGGTAAACATCCCCTATAAAACTGCCTCCTACACCCAAGAAAATGTCAAAAGGGGGTTTTAGTAGATGTATACCAAAAAACCCCCACCACGCGGCACTCGTTTTATGGTAAGAGTGTGAAGTACCTCTTGCATAACCCAGTTTAAAAGAGTTCCAAAAAGCTGCAGCATTCTGGAACTTTTCAGTGACTGTACATTGAAATTATATTATGGAACAATAGTAATAAAATTGTTTTGTATTTTTTGTTTATGTAAAAAAATTACTGTGTGGGGTTTAAAATTTTTTAAGAATTTTTTAATTTATCCAAAAATCATATTATCTAATTAAATTCCTGAAAATACTGTCTTATAAATTTCATTTCTTTGGACAAAAAGTTTATGATAATAGGGCCAACCCTGTTCATATCTTGTTTTTCAACTTAAAAAAAGGATTTTTAAATCCTGTTTCTCAAAGGGGTTTATAAAACTTGAAGGGAAAATATTTTTTGTACAAAAAAAGGTTTTAAAATTTTTCTTTTTTTGATAGAGTTTTTTGTGGTCAAAAATGTGATTAAAAAATACTTTTCCCCAAAGTTTTGGATAATTGTAAACAACATGGAACTTTCCTTTAGAAGGATAAAAGATAAAATTATTGTTGTTTTGATATTATTAATTTTTAATAGTAAGTACTGACCCTTTTTATAAGAGATATAAAAGCAAAAAGGGAAGCAGCAGCGAGAGAGGTTGAAGCAGGTGAAATCAAATAAATCAAATAATTAATGGCTATTCGTTAATAACATGTGAACGAGCACAGAAGTGAATAAAAACATCTTTTAAAAGTTGAAAAATTTTCATTAATTTTTGATCTGTATTTGGTCTAGAAAGAAAAAAAATGAGATACAAATGTTGGGAAGTATTTATTTTAATCAATAACCACAAACAATTCTACCATATAAAAGATTTTACTTTCATTAAATATTTTTTACAATTATAGAAAAATTATCATAAACTGATACAGAAAGATACACCAGTTGAGAAACGAAACAGGATTTGCATCCTGTGCTGTACAGAATATATTACCATAATATAAAACATTCATAAAAATTTTTACTCAAGATACCTATTTAAGAAACAGGATGTACATCCTGTACTTTACAGGATGTACATTAGGCAGATGAAGTGAATTCTGTATTATTATATAAAATACCAGCAATGCAGCAGCATGTTTGTAGTGTGGGTGAGTGTACAATTCGATTAAATCCGTTTGAAAATTATAGGTTTTATATATTTGATTTTTATATTCAATAATTTGTAATAAAAATTGAACATACATAGTCATCTATATTTTTGTTTTTTCCGAAAAAATGAGTGGTCGTAATTAAAATTCAATAGCACTACTACATTAACAAAAAGGGATTATTAAATTTTGAATAAAGGTTCTTATACAAATCAATAATTATATAATTGACGAAGTGGGTATATAATACTGATCCACCAATTACATTTCTCCATTGCTTACATACAGGCCAACAGTGTAAATAAGTCTTGGTAAGGGAGTGAAATCCTGTAATTAATATTTTTGTTATTAAAAATAACCAAATTTTTATCCCATTAATAGATATAATTGATTTTTTTTTACGCTTAATCTTTGATGTTTTTGAATTGTTACTATAACCACACAATTTTGAAATTCAAAAGAGGATTCACATTATAATCACATTAAGTATACATATCTACTCCTTTCATTTGGAGGAAAATCGCATAATCCAATAATTAAAAATGGCTGTTCCTTAAAGACATGTGAACGAGCACGAGTGGTAAAACATCTCAAATATAAGACGACAGAATTATTGTGGTCGAATTTCAAGTAACAGAAATTATCTTTGAATATTATTTGAAATATTATAATAAAATTTTAAAAACTCATCTTGAATAAGAAATATATTAAATATTGTCTCTGAAGAAGATAAATAATTGTTCAAAAATTCATTTTGTTAAATTATCAAAGATAATGTAGCTATACTCAATGATTATAAACATTATTAAAAAAATATGAAAAACAACACGATATTTTTATAGTCTTTCCCTCCAAATACTAGAAGAGGTAAAAAATCTAACCAATTTTTTCCCATAATTGTTTTTAAATGTATAAATAAGGTATTTTAGTAATAAAACTCATTTTGTGTTTTTTAGAAGAACAAACAGGAGAATACCAATTTTTCGATTATGTAATTAACGAAAGAAAACGAAAAATTATGAAAATACTTATTATTAAAAATGAAACTACTGATTATAATATTGAAACTGATGATTTCCAAAATTTATTTTAGCCGGAGAAATTTTTAAATTGTATCCAAACGTATATATACAATAAAATTCCTAAAATACTGCTTATAAATTTACATTACCTCTTGATAAGAAGGTTAGAAAAAATACTTAAACCATTCTGGTAGCCTTATCAATATGAATGTGATACTTTATGCCCCATGAATGACAAGGAATATCTTTTGAGATATTATTAGTTTTCAATATCATATTGAAATAACACTAAATCAGAACAATATGTATATGAATTGATTCATTATAATTTGTTCAAAAATTTAACTATATTTATGCGTGATTCGTCCAGCGACTACTCTTATTTAGAAAAATACTACATACTTATATTTACTAGGAATACTTATAATAATTTTTCCTATTTATGATGTCAATTATATTTTGTTTATCAAGTTAAAAGATCGCAGTAGATTTTGGGAACAAACAAACTAACAATAGTAACAACTTCGTTTTTTTTCATCTTGACAAACATTAAAAATTAGTATCATATAAAATATTTTACCAACACAGAATTCACAAACTCTATGTGGTATATTACAATAATGGTTAAAAATTTTCTATTATGGTAAAATATTTCATATTATCATATAAAATATTTTTTTAATAATTGAAAATAGTACCATGTGTTACATCCTGTACTGCACAAAAATTTTTGAAGAATGATTTAAATCTTATCCAAACTTATATTATCTAATTAAATTCCTGAAAATACTGTCTTATAAAAATACATTCCTCTGGACAAAAATTTATATTGATAATAGGTCGAACCCCTGTTCAGTATCTTGTTTTTCAACTTAACAACAGGATTTAATATCCTGTTTCTCAATGGTGGCTTATAATCTAAGATGGTTAAAATTTTTCTAACATGGAACTTTCCTTTTAGAAGTGGATAATTGATCAAATTATTGTCTGTTGACATATTAATATTATTTTAATAGTAAGTACTGACAAACATTAGAATTTTTTTTTCAGAACATACAATTTTTTTTGAAGGGGTCATATAAATATAATTTACCACACAGAATCCACACCATGTTGCAGTAGTCTTGGGAACCCCCAGAACAGTACAGGATGTAACCTCCTTGTTTCTCAAACTTGAAAAATACTAGAATATTTTTTTCTTTTCATATAGTTATTTAGTTCAAATAAAATATTTTAAACAACACAGAATTCACTGTAACCTCACAAGATTATAAGACAATAGGTTTTTCATGGAATCAATTAGACAAAATCCTGTATTTTAGAAACATTTGACAACCTTCCCCGTCTAAAGAATTTTTGAAAATCATCAGTTTTCATTTTTAATATATAATAATTTTTACCATGATTTATCTTTTTCTCTCAATAATTACACAAACGAAAAATTGGTATATTTGTTCTGTTCTTTAAAAAAATGTGATCATGATTTTATTACCAAAACACCAATTAATACATTTAAAAAAAATTATGGGAAAATTTGGTTAAAATTTTACCTCTTCTAGTATTTCTGAGGAAAAAACTATTAAAAAATCGTGTTGTATTTCATATTTTTTAATGAGTATATAATCATTGCTTTAATAGTTTTACATTATTTTTAACCCTTTTCAGGGTCCGTCCAGTAGATCTACGGCTGGTCGGTGAGCGTCCAAATCGTAATCTACGCCAAAATTCTAGCGCCCGTCAAAATTTATCGCGAAAGCGCTCATAGGCCTCAGCAGATGGAGAAAAGGGTCTGCGCGGTGGGTGGCGCCATAAACAAAAAAACTAGGCGCCTGCATAGCATTGTGGGAACGCCGCTCAGTCCACCCTTTTTTCACCATGTCTCGTCGGCAACAGCTCTCACTCCCCCGGAAAATTGGGACTCTCCTCTTCCTGTCTGATAGTTCTGACACTGATGGAAGTGAAATGAAGACGAATTCTACGCTTTGATGATAGAGACCGAAAATAATGACCAGGATATCGTAAAAGTGCAGAAAAACCCCGACGATCCTCGACCTACTCCCTCTGGTGTAGCACACGTGACTCACGGTCGGTTGTTTCCTAAACTAAAGAAAACTAATATTTACCCCGTGGCCAGTCCCTGACTTCCGTAATGACGATGTTCTGACGTGGATTGTGATATTATATTGCGCTCGACGATCATTCGAGTAGTGATATGGAGGAAACATATTCACTCAGTGAAGCGTCGGTATGTTGCGCGCCGCATGCCTCGGTAATGTCCCCTATGCTATGCCCAGGGACGGAGTACATCCCGTAGTACATCCCGGAGTACATCCCCCGTGGCCCTACACCGTTTTAGTAGTGATAGAGAGGATGAAGTGGCTACACTTGGCATGAATGGGCCATAGACATCAGTGGATGGTTTTAGTGGGGCTGGTGGTTGGTGGGGCACCGCCATGCGTGACTCCTGTGCCACGCGGGAACCCAGCAGCAGACTCGTCAAGTTTCAAGGACAAAGCGAGCGTCACCCACCAGCCCGCCACAACCACCCGTACAACCACAATGATGTCCAGGGTATCCACCAGCAAACCGTATCAGGGATTGGCAGCAAAAATCCCAAATTTGTTCCCAGCCCTCACCACTTTTGATGACTCGCACAGTGAATTCCACCTACCTGTCCCCTTGGAACCACGGCCAATGAAACTGGAATTCTTGAATTATTCTTTTGACCAGCCATTGATGAAACTATTGTCAGGGAAAGTAAAATATTTTCAGTACACCATGGCAAATACATCAAAACACCACAGTCAAGACTACACATGTGGAAAGAGACTACTGTTGCAGAAATGTATTTGCTATTTGCAACAATAATGCTTATGCCTCACTTCTAAACGCATAATATACAAGCATACTGGTCCACAATGCTAATTTGTACCCCATCCTTTTAAGTGAAATACTACCAGTGAACAGGTTACTTACTCTTACGTATGTTGCACTTCTCTGACAAAACCAGGCCTGACAGAAGTGACAGGTTTATACAAGATTAGAAATGTTTTCATGTATCACAAACAAAAGTTCATGTATAACTTTTATCCATTCAAGAAAACATGAATTGAACGAGTCTTTGATTTTGTATCAAAGTTAGACTGTCTTTCAAGCAGTAAAATACCGAGCAAGATGAACCGTTTGGTATAAAAATTGTTTTGTACTCTGTGATTGTGACAGGCCTGGTGTTGGATAATGTTGTATACACGGGTAGTAAAACATTGAAAGATACCAAGATGTATTGGTATATCAGGTGACCGTAGTGAGAAACATGTTGGCACCTTATCTTGGTAAGGGCCATACAATTATATACCGATAACTGGTACACAAGCCCATTACTCAGTGATTTCATGCGAGTGAACAAGACAGATGTTGTGGCACAGTGCGTTCAATCGTAAACATATGCCCAGTCTCACTCAGGTGTTTCGAGGTGATGACGAGCAGGTGTTTAACTGCATGACCTCATGGCATTACGTGGCCTGACAAACGAGATGTCACATTGTGTGACAACCATTCACCGAAATGAAATTGCAAGACAGTGGCAAAGTATGTCGAGTGACTAAAGAACGAATTCGAAAACCATGACAGTGATTGATTATACACAAAACAAGCGCTGGTTGACAGTGTGACATTGCAGATTGGTTATTTGTTGACTGTGTTCGAAAGAGTTCAAGTGGTACATTGAAACTTTTTCTTCCATCTCATGGACATTTCAATGCTGAATCATATAATATGTACCAAATAAAGACTGGTAACAGACACAGTATGGTGAATTTTGTTTGTCCCTGTTGTGTCAGACAACTCATAATGAAGTACCAGTAACACACCTGCAATACAACATGGTACTCGAATCCATCACAATTCCCCAAGCGTTTGAGAGAGAAAGGTGATCACTTTCATAAAACAGCTTCCTTCAAACTCAAAAAGAAAATTTGCTCAGAAGAGAATGCATTGTTCCGTGCACAAACAAAACGACGGCACCAAAGACTCAAAGACACTCGGTTTATTGTGTGAAGGAATTAAGGAGCCTCAGTGCATGGAGCCTTGTATCAAAGGATTCCACAAGCTCCAGCAGTTCTAATACCATGCCAGTGATTGTAAATATGTAAATAATATTGATATGAACATTAGTATTATACAATAAATTGTTGCATGTTTATTGTAATAAACATCAGTGTAAACAATAATTGATAAAAACTTATAGTTGTGGTTATTGTGGATCAATACCATGAGTTTATATATATAAATTATATACAGTAATGGTCTCTCGGCCCCAAATTCAGTAGTAATAGAAAAAAATTGGAAAAGAAAAGAAAAAAACAACTAAAACAACAAATAATATAATACGCGTATGTGAATTCGTCGATGTTCCGCCACCACATCATTTTTCTACAAACTTCTTGGCATTGTATCTCGGTAAGTACGATCAGATTTCTAATTTATTTTTGTTTTTTTTTTTTTTTTTTTTTTTTTATTTTTTATTTTTTTTTTTTTTTTTTTTTTTTAATTTTTTTTTTTTTTTTTTTTTTTTTTTTTTTTTTTTATTTTTTTTTTTTTTTTTTTTTTTTTTTTTTTTTTTTATTTTTTTTTTTTATTTTTTTTTATTTTTTTTTTTTTTTTTTTTTTTTTTTTTTTTTTTTTTTTTTTTTTTTTTTTTTTTTTTTTTTTTTTTTTTTATTACCTCACAAAAATATGCTCTTTATTCTGTAAAGAAAAAATAATTTTTTTTTTCAAAATTTCTTGGACACTGGTGCGTGACTTCAGATTTTGGCCTTGGACCCTGAAAGGGTTAAACAAATGTAACAAAGATTTTTTGAATAAAATATCTAACTATATTTTTTTAGATTCCAATAATTAAAAATTCTTATCATATGAGTTTCAAAAATTAATTATAATATCTCAACATTATCAAAGATAATTTCTTTACTTTGAAATTCGACCACAATAATTCTGTCGTTGTTATAATAGAGATGATGTACCACTCGTGCTCGTTCACATATCATTAAGGAACAGCCATTAATTTATGCTTTATTCGATTTTCCCAAATGAAAAGAGTAGAATGAAAACTTAATGAGATTATAATGTGAATCCTCTCTTTGAAATTTCAACGTTTTAGTGGTTTATAGTAACAATTCAAAAACATCAAAGATAAGCCTAAAAAAATCAATAATATCCTATAATTGATAAAATGTGGTATTATTAATAACTAAATATATAAATACAGGTTTCACTTATTTGCTCAGATAGTATTATTATAAATATTATAAGAAGATGCCAGTCATTATTGTTGTAGAACGATTGGTGATATATCAGAAATGCAGCAGCATGTTTGTAACGCCGGTGAGTGTGCAATTTGATTAAATCCGTTTGAAAATTATAGGTTTTATATATTTGATTTTTATATTCAATAATTTTTAATAAAAATTGACATACATAGTCATCTTTATTTTTGTTTTTTTCGAAAAAATGGTCGTAAAATATCAATAGCACTACTACTATTACCAAAGGGACTTTTAAATTTTGAATAGGGTTCTTTGCAATAT
Organism: Cherax quadricarinatus; assembly: GCF_026875155.1. Lineage (NCBI taxonomy): Eukaryota > Metazoa > Arthropoda > Malacostraca > Decapoda > Parastacidae > Cherax > Cherax quadricarinatus. The sequence goes on from NC_069485.1 coordinate 22,152,785, forward strand.
CTATGATATAATTGACGTAGTGGCATATAATGCTGATCAACTATTACATTTCTCCATTGCTTACATACTGGGGCACAACAGTGTAATAAGTCTTGGTAAGGAATTTGAGCAAAAATTTTTTCGAATAATTTTGTTGTTGTTGTCATAATATTTTATACTCTAGTAAAAGTCTTAATATTTTTTTTATAAATTCCTTTTTTAAAAATGTAATTAGAATATATGATTACAACATTATATATGATTGCAAAATATTTTTTTTTATTATAAAATTTAATATTTTTTATGACACATATGCTCATTCAAAAAATTCAAAAACATCAAGATATGTTTTGCTCTATATTCATTATAAATGTTTGATAAATCAAATTTATAGCTTTAATATTGTAATATTAATTTTATCTGTAAAAATAAAAAAAAGGGAATCTTCATTTTCAAATTATCCACTTCTAAAAGGAAAGTTCCATGTTGATTAGAAATTACCCAAATCTTTAGATCTGTATTGGTATTTTATATGACCTTTAATTTTTGTCTTCATAGAAAAGATTTTACATGCTTAGAATAATTTTATGATCATAAAAAATTTTATATATATTATAAAACATATTAAATTTTATAATAAAAAAAAATATTTTGCAATCATATATAATTTTGCCTTCATAAAAATTTTACCATCATATATTCTAATTACATTTTTAAAAGAATATTACTAGATTATAAAATATTATGAAAACAACATTAAAATTACTCGAAGAAATTTTTGCTCAAATCCCTTACCAAGACTTATTACACTGTTGCGCCCCAGTATATAAGCAATGGAGAAATGTAATTGTTGATCAGCATTATATGCCACTTCGTCAATTATTTTTTTTATTATTTTTATTATCACACTGGCCGATTCCCACCAAGGCAGGGTGGCCCGAAAAAGAAAAACTTTCACCATCATTCACTCCATCACTGTCTTGCCAGAAGGGTGCTTTACACTACAGTTTTTAAACTGCAACATTAACACCCCTCCTTCAGAGTGCAGGCACTGTACTTCCCATCTCCAGGACTCAAGTCCGGCCTGCCGGTTTCCCTGATTCCTTCATAAATGTTACTTTGCTCACACTCCACAGCACGTCAGTATTAAAAACCATTTGTCTCCATTCACTCCTATCAAACACGCTCAGCATGCCTGCTGGAAGTCCAAGCCCCTCGCACCACAAAACCTCCTTTACCCCCTCCCTCCAACCCTTCCTAGGCCGACCCCTACCCTGCCTTCCTTCCACTACAGACTGATACACTCTTGAAGTCATTCTCTTTCGCTCCATTCTCTCTACATGTCCAAACCACTCAACAACCCTTCCTCAGCCCTCTGGACAACAGTTTTGGTAATCCCGCACCTCCTCCTAACTTCCAAACTACGAATTCTCTGCATTATATTCACACCACACATTGCCCTCAGACATGACATCTCCACTGCCTCCAACCTTCTCCTCGCTGCAACATTCATCACCCACGCTTCACACCATATAAGAGCGTTCAATTAATCATAGATATTGCAAAGAACCCTATTCAAAATTTAAAAGTCCCTTTTGTAATAATAATAGAAAGTAGTGCTATTGATATTTTTCCCTCATTTTTTCGAAAAAAAAAAAAAATTAAAGATGACTATGTATGTCAATTTTTATTACAAATTATTGAATATAAAAATCAAATATATAAAACCTATAATTTTCAAACTGATTTAATCGAATTGCACACTCACCCACACTACAAACATGCTGCTGCATTTCTGGTATATCACCAATCGTTCTACAATAATAATGATTGGCATCTTCTTATAATATTTATGATAATACTATCTGAGCAAATAAGTGAAATCCTGTATTTATTATATTTATTATTAAAAATACCAAATTTTTATCCATTAATAGATATTATTGATTTTTTTTACAGATTATCTTTGATGTTTCTGAATTGTTACTATAACCATAAAAGTTTGGAAATTTCAGAAGAGGATTCACATTATAATCTCATTAAGATTCATTCTACTCTATTCATTTGGGAAATCGAAATAAATCCAATAATTAATGGCTGTTCGTTAAAAGACAGTGAACGAGCACGAGTGGTAAATCATCTCTATTATAACGATGACAAAATTATTATGGTCGAATTTCAAAGTGAAGAAATTATATTTGATATATTTGAGATATTATTATTAATTTTTAATATTCATATTGATAAGAAGTTTTTAATTATTGTATCTGAAGAAGATAAGTTAGATATATTGTTCAAAAATTCTTTGTTACATTTATTCAAAAGTAATGTAACTATAATCAGTGATTGTAGCTTATTAAAAAAATATAAAAAACATGATTTTTTAATAATTTTTTCTTCAATTTGTTCGTTAAAAATACTAGAAAAGGTAAAAAATCTAATTAATTTTTTCATAATTGTTTTTAAATGTATTAATAGGTATTTTAGTAATAAAACTCATTTGTTTTTTAGAAGAAGGAGAATACCAATTTTTCGGTTATGTAATTACCGAAATAGAAATAAAAATTACGGTAAATTATTATGTATTAAAAAGGAAACTATGATTATAATTTGGAAACTGATGATTTCCCAAAATTTATTTTAGCCGGAGAAAGTTTTAAATGTATCCAAACGTATATTGTCTAATTAAATTATTGAAAAATACTGTCTTATAATTTACATTTCCTCTTGAAGAGAGGTTAGTAAAAATACTTAAACCATTCTGGAAGTCTTATCAATCTGAATCTGATTTTTTTATGCGTGGATCCTTCAGCTACTACCCCATGTGGGTAGTAGTTTTGGGAACCAACCCAAACCCGATGTAACATCCGTTTTTTAACTTGACA
>NC_069485.1:22156148-22174846 GCF_026875155.1 Cherax quadricarinatus
CAAAAATTTTTCAGTGGAGAATGTTGGAAAAATTGGGAAAATTTGATTAAAAAAAAAAATACCAAACTGTAATAATCCCTAAAAAACTATTGTCATATGAAATGTTTTACATTTGGGATGATGATAGCAATAAATATATAAAAATTTATAATTCTAAAAAATTTTTTTGCACAAATACATAAAAATTTATAATCCCCCAAAAAATTTTTGCTATCTTCCAGTGAATAGATCTTTATTTGTTAACTAATTAATTTAGAATAAACTATAAATATTAAAACTATTCTTTTTAAATTAATAATGGAAAGCAATACCAAAAATATTTTTTTCAAGAAATTTTTGCTCAATTCCTTATGAAGACCTATTAAATTGTTGTGCTCCAGTTTGTAAGCAATGGTGGAATGTAATTGGCAATAAATTATTATATGCCATTTCGTCAGTTGTATTATCGATATTGTAAAGAACCTTACTCTAAATTTCAAGTCCTATTGGTAAAGACAGCATTAATAAAAATTTAATGATAGTTTGTATCAATGCTATAGAAATATTAAAAAAAATTTTATTTTATATAATTCTTTTCCTGTTATTACTCCATTTTTAAAAATAATTGAATATAAGAAATTCCTAAAATCTATAATTTAAAAAATGACTTATTAGAATTTTATAATCATCCAATGTATTCTTCAGCCCATTACTTTTAATTATAGAACCCAAAAACAACATAAATTTCAGTACAGTCAAATATTATCAATGGCTGGCATATAATAGCCTTAATAGCAAAATTTTCTCGGGATGTAAGTGAAATTCAAATATTTAATATAATTAATATTAAAAATACCAAAATTTTTTTCATTGGTTGGAAATTATAGATTTTTTTTATGGATTATGTATAATGTTTTTGTGTCATTTTTATAATTACAATATATTTTTTTACTGATCATTACAAAATTCACTCTGCTCTTTTTTCTTTGGGAAAAATCGAATTTATGATGGTTTAATATCCCTTAACAACAACAACAGAAACGTGTGAAAAAAGCAAGAGTAATCATCACATTTTTAATAATTAAAATCATGATGAAAATATAATTTTAAAAAAGAGTTTTACACAAATAACCCGCCATAAAAGGGCAAAAAGCTTCGACGACGTTTCGGTCCGACTTGGACCATTGACAATGGTCCAAGTCGGACCGAAACGGTCATAAGCTTCTGTCTTTTATGTGCGGGTTATTTGTGTATCGTTCCAGTCACGGTATTGTGCCTTTTTGTTATTTATAAAATAGAGTATATAACAGGAGTAAATATATATGATTTATTAAATCAAATTTTTACTCATTACAATAAAAAGAAAAATTTTTTGTTGGAAAAATTTAAATAATGATAAAGTCTTACCCTTATTAACTTGTTTATTTAACAATGTAACAACATTGATTGGTAAAGATAACATATTTAATGAGACATTGGAAATGTACGATTGTATTATTATTTTAAAAACTAAAAAAGATGACACAGATTTTTTTTGGAATAAAAAATAAGAACATCAAAATAATTATTTTTGAAGATGCATTTTATTCAAAACAATGGTATTCTAATAATGAAAAGTAAATCATTACATTATCATCATTAAAAATGAATAGTCTTTTTCGTTTAGTACAGGGTACTAAATCTCAAAATTTGTGTTGGATAATAAATAGTGTGTTACAATATAAGAAATTTGAAACAAAATTTCCCAGAGTTTTTGTTATGGTGAAAGACCAAATGATAATATTTATAAAGAAGAAACAGTCAAATAAAATACCAATTATTATATTAGTTGATAATTACTTTGATATGTATATACACTGTTATATATATTTTTATAGGAATGAAAATTTCCACCATTTTAACTAATAAAAAAGAATTAGAAAGTAAATTGAATTTTTAATAAATATTGGAATAAAGAAAAAAAATGCGTTAGAGATGAAATAAAATGGTTTCAAGTCAGAAGTATATTGATATATCATCATACAATCATAATTGCTCTTTTAATATGGAGTTATATATATTTGTAGATTTTTTGATATTTTTATAAAATTAATAATATACCCAATTTTTTATTATCGATTATATTATAACGATTTATCTAATAGTCCAGCAATAAATAAATTTAATGATTGTTTATATTCTATATTGAAATTGCTAAAAATTAAAATAGAATTTTACTGGCGGGCATATTTTATAGAATATAAAATATTTTTTCATTTCTAAATTAGTAGCAAACATTGAATTTATAATGAAATTATTTTTATCAGTGTAAAATTTTAAAAATGCAAAAAAAAATTTAAAGAAGAAACACTTGTTTTTAGAAAAAATCACAAGTGTTTATATCTAAAATACTTGGTTTTTATAGTTTATTTTAAAATTTTTCTATTTAGTGTAAATTTTTTTTTGTTTGAATGCATAATGATTCATATTATAGTGAATATTGTCATAGAGTAAATTTTTTTTTAAATTAAAAGAATTAAATATAGATATTAAAAAATTTATAGTAAAAAATATGAAAATTTAAATTTTTTAAGTTAAAACTTAGTCCTTAGGGGGAAGGGAATTTTTTTTTTTTTCCTTTACTCGATTTCGTTGTTTTTTTTTTAACGAGACTTTAGGCAATTAAAAGTATGGGGTTTTAAAGTTCATAAAGTATCCAAAAAAAAAAAAGGGGGGAAAAAATTGGACATTGTACTCGCAACATAGTTTAATATCGAGCTGTTGGCCACACCTAGGGGGGGTAGTGGAGGTGCGGCAACAGATGTGGTCATACAAGATGAAGTGCCCTGGTGCTGGGGGGAGGTGCTGGTACCCCAAAATCTTGGGTGGGGTGGAGGTGCTGGTGGCACATTTGGGGGTGGTGGAGGTGCTGGTGGATTTTTCTGATGGCCACTCTTGGCTGGTGGGGTGGTGGGGGGTGGGGGTACTGGTAGCCACATCTTGGGTGGGGGTCGGGTGGCCACTCTTGGGTGGTGGTGGAGGTGCGGGGTGGTGGATTGCTGATGGCCACATCTTGGTGGTGTGGTGGTGGTGGGGGTGGGGGTCTGGTAGCCCATTTGGGGGAGGTGCTGGTGGCCACATCTTGGGTGGCGGTGGAGGGCTGGTGGGGGGATTTGCTGGTGGCCACATCTTGGGGTGGCAGTGGAGGTGCTGGTGGTAGAGTTGCGGGTTTTGCCCATTTTGGGCGGGGGGTTTGGGGGGTGCGGGGTACATTTTGGCTGGTGGGGGGTGCTGGGGCCACATCTTGGTGGTGATGGAGGAGATGGCCACATCTTGGGGGTGGGTGGGGTGGGCCCCATTGGGATCAAAAAAAAGAAATTGGGCCCGTTTTTTGGTCTTAGATCCTTTGGGGGCCAAAGGGCGTGTGTGGCCACAGGTATTCTTTTTGGGTCGACCACGTGAACGTTTTGGGTAGTAGAACCGGGGTGGAGGGGGGCATTTTTGGGGGGGGCTCCATTTTTTTGTCTTCCTTTTTTCTGAACATAAAATATCCAAAAAACCCACAGCAGCTGCGCCGCTGCTCTCTTTCTTGTTTACCCCTTTATCATTGTTTTTTTTTCCTTTCCTCTTCCTGCAAATGTTACGGGCAAAATTTTTTTTTTTTGCAGGCCACTACCTCTTTAGGACTTCCAGTTAGCACTGACTTGAGATTATAAAACACCTGTTTGTTGCCAGTTAGTTTTTTTTTTATCCGGGGTTTACGATACAGGAAAATAATTATCTCAAGAAATCTTCAAAAATTTTTTTAATATTTTTTGTACATAGAAATTTACATAAAAATTCTTTATTAAAATTTTCATAAAAAAAAATTTTGTCAAATAATTATAAATTTTGAATATATCATTGTTTTTATATCTTTTTTAATTGTGTTTGTAATTTTACAAATTTTCATCATAAGGAACCCCCGGAGGTGAAAAAAGAGAATGGAAGCCCCCCTCTGAGAATGGAATCTATTCCCGATTTGAGGGGTCTGAGAATTGCCCAAAATTATTCATTTTTGGGGTATTTACCATTTTCTTTGTTATTTTTATAATTTTTTATGTATATTAGTCAATTGGATAGATAAAAAAGCCATAGAAGGGATAAGTTTCCCCCCCAATGTATTATGATCCAAATCGTCAATTTTTCTTAGAAAAAATAATAAAAAATAACGAAAAAAAAAACGGAAAAAAAAAAAAAAATTGACGATTGGGGGGCACACCTGCCGCGGGTGGTGACGCACCCCTAGGTGTTTTAAATGACCTAATTCCCTTTTAGGAACAATGATTTGGGCCATTATGTTGCCAGAGAGTTAAAACTATTTTTCTATAAGAAAAAAATCAGTTTGTGAATTTTTCGACAAAATTTCCGTTTCCCCGTGAGGTGCTAAATTTCCCCCTTCAACTGTAAAACATACCCCCAAATTGTTTCACTCCGCATTTTACTCCCCAATTTCAAAGTTCTTCCACTCCCTTCAAAAACCCCCTACATTTTAAAGCGCCTTTTTCCCCTCCACATTTCAAAAGCCTCCTGTATTTTTTAAATCTTCTTCCACTTCCCCTTTTTTAAAAATCTTCTAAAATTTTATGTCTAGTCATTTGGGTTTAACAATTTTATGTCTAGTCTTGGTTAACAATTTCATGTCTAGTCATTGGTTCAACATTTTTATTTGTGTTTGGGAAAATTTTTTTTGCCCTAAAAAAAAAAATATGATTATGAAAAAAAAAATTTTAAGTTTGTCAAGTTGAGAAAAGGATGTTACATCTTGTATTACACTGAGTTTTCGAATACTACTGCCCCATGAGTGAATTCGTTTGGGAAAATATTTTTTGTGACCCTAAAAAAAATTTTTAAATTTTGAAAAAAAAATTTTTATTGAAAAAACGGATGTTACATCCCGTATTGTACAATGAAATTCTGTGTTGGTAAAAATTTTTTATTTAACCCCAAAAAAATTATTAATCATGAAAAAAAAAATTCTTTGTTTGTCAAATTAAAAATACAGGTATTTCCTGTTGTGCACACCCAAAATTTCCAAGGGTCGCAAAAGTAGAAAAACTCATCTGTGACCCGGTATAATGTATACAACTAATTTTTAAACATACAGTTTTGAGCGAAAAAGTAAGTGAAACCCCCATCTGTAGAAACTAACCCCACAGGTTTTATGTAGTGTCTGGTGAAAAGGAGGTAATCAGGTTCCATTCAAGTTCAGTTCTTTGTATAAAAAGCCCCTTACTGAGTGGGTTGCCAACTAAACGACAGATCTAAAATCTTTTTCAAGCTGTATAAAAGCTGGTCTGTTTTTTATACATCCTATTTCATTCATAGTACAGAAATAAATCCATTAGGTTTTAATTCGGTACCTTGTAAAAATTGAACAGGAAATCTTTTAGCAGACGGAGGATCAAGCCTCCACTATTCCTTATCCAAAATAGCTCACATTTATATTCCACTAGAGTAAAAGCCCCAGCCAGTGCTGCCCACATGTATCGGGGTTCATTATCCTTTCTTTATATGGTACTGTGGAATAAAGCAAGCTACATGCTACCACCCAACCAATGAGTCCATTCCACTAACCACATATGTCAATATGGAAACATTGTTGAAGCTATGATATACAAGTAAACTGCCATTTTTACCTAGTAACTAATTTTCAAGATTTCATTCTTAAGGTAAAAGAAAAAAAAATTATTAATACAAGTTTATTTTGACAAGTTAAAAAGAAAAAGAAATATATAAACATTAAAAATATACAAGATATAAACACTTAAAACTGAGTACCTAGAAAAATTATAGAACTTTGTCATACAAACATGACTTCTATCTACTAACTGGCAGTATTAATCTAGGTTGAAACACTGTTTCAATCTAAGTGAACCCTGCAAATTACTAGATAGAAGTCATGTTTGTATGACCAACCTGTACCTTTAAAAATGGAACTCAATAAATACTAGTTAAAAACTGATAAAACAAAAACAAGCAAAATCAGAGCTTAACAATATGTATTACTCAAGTCACTTGAAAATTCCCAAAATTTTTTTATTTTCTTAAATAAAAAAAGAACTAATATTTAGTAATAAACACACATTTTAGATATAATAAATGCATACAAATTAAAAAGGGTCAAAGCATTACCCACTACGTACACATAATTCACCTTATTTGGCAGTAGTCTTGGGAACCAACAAACCCCCTGTGCAGTAGGGATGTAACCCCTGTTTTAACTTGACAAACTATTAGTAAAAATTAATAAAATTTTGATTTTGAATTATAAGTCCTTACATTTATGTAAAGTTACAGACGAACTCGATGGAATAATCCAGGTAGGATAGTGAGGAGCATAGGTGAGTATTACATTGCTTCACTATAATTAATAAACTCTTTTTTTAATTAGAATTTGGAACAGAATTTCTGGGTAGGTTTTCAGTTGGTCCTGGTGGTGGTCTCGGAGAGTCACGTAGCACAGGGACTTCAGTGAGGGTGGTGGTGGTATACCTATTGTTCTTATAATATATTTGTATTGTCTTTAAGTGATACGATTAAATTATTTAGTATTTTTTTTTTTGCATAGTTTTGTCTTTGTATTTACAAACAAATCCATAAAATATAATTTACTAAGAAATTTAAAACAAACTTTAAGGTACATTAATCCATAACCCTTATCAGGTTGATTTTCAAAAGACCAGTTAGATTCAGACCAATTAGATTTTTTTTGCTACAAAAATATAAGGGACTATTATCGTGCACTATTTGTAAAATTAATATATATTTACCTACTTTAAAAAGTGTAATTTTTTGATTGTTGTGATAGAAACACGGGCCCCTTATCTCTAGGCTTTATTGAACATAGAATCTTCATAGTACTTCTGCAACAGAATATAATGACTAGTACATCTAATAATGGCTTTCTACAGGGATGGTGATGCTTGCATATGTCAAGAGAAAAGTTATAACTACAGGCCCAAACATATTTAAACTCAACCATGTAATCTGCATCACTGATAAATGGATATAGTAGGAGAGAATCACACACCATGTATTGGCCCCCATGACACACACCAAACTGTTGTTGTTGTTAAGGGCCCAAGAGGTGGTGCAGTATTATCCTGCTGCTGCTCCCCACAGGACCAGTATCACTACATCTCCCCCTTCTAAAATATCAGAGACAGTAATCTCCCAAACTGTTAGGGGGGCGACTACACGTCCCGCCCTTTTTGTAGCCCTTGAGCCTCTTCACCAGGTTCGATATTTTCCAGCGGGGTTTGATTAACTGCTGGAGCAGAATCCTTGTTCCATAGGGGTAGTCTCAAGGGGCTTTCCAGGAGAAAACGAAGCATCTTTCACATCTATTGGTGTATCTTGAGATTCCACACTAATAGGGATTTCAACTGGGCTAAATGTCTTGTAGATACTGTAGTCTCTTCACCATTTTGGTAGCAAATGTGGGCGTAATGTGGATTAGCTTGCGGGAAAGCTCTACCTCTTCCACTAAGGATCGGTCTTGTTCACCCTTCGGTGACTCTTCAGGAGAACGGGTCCAGGATGACATAACCAAGTGGGCACGGAGCTCCCGTAGAGGAACGACGTGAATAGTTGAGGAGTCTTTCATGAGGGGTTGCATTAGTAGCTGTGCACAGCAGTGATCTAATAGAGTGAAGAGCATCAGGTAGGACATTTTTGCCAGTGTGAACAGGTAGATTGCGCGACTTCAATGTCATTGTAACTGCCTTCCATATAGTACCATTGAACTGCTCCACTTGACCATTGCCTTGAGGGTTGTAGCTTGTTGTTCTGCTGCAGGCAATACCTTGCTAGCCAAAAACTCCTGAAGTTCGTTATCATGAACGAGGACCCTCTGTCTGAATGGATATAAGCGGGCATACCAAAATAGAGAACAACTGTGAAAGACAACTAATAACAGTTGAAGCAGCCATATTTGCAACAGGGGAATACAAAGGGAAAACCTTGAATATTCATCTACTATGTTAAGGAAATACCTATTCTGATTTGTGTTGGTAGAGGTCCTTTGAAATCTATATTAAATCTTTCGAAAGGCTGGGTGGATTTTATGAGATGAGTCTTCTCTGGCTGATGAAATTTTGGCTTGCATCTGCACATACTTGCATGCTCTGATCACTTGTCACACATCTTCCACTGAGTAGGGCATTTCTTTGATTTGACAAAATGGTACAGGGTTTGAAAATCCTGGGTGACACAAAGCCTTGTGGAGAGCTGAGAGTGATTGCAAATCATGACATGCTGCTCCACAGTGGGACCTAGAGAATGCATCAGGTGAGATGTTCTCTTGACCCCTCGGTACAGAATATCAAAGTCATAACACGATAGTTCCATCCTCCAGCGTAATTTTCTTGTCATTTTTTATCCTACTTTTGTGCCTCTTGTCGAAAATATACATCACGGACCGTTGGTCAGTCCTTATGGTGAAATGTCTACCAGTTAAATAATGCCTCCCGTGGCGAACTGCTTCTATGATGGCCTGGGCTCCTTTTCTACAGCAGCATAAATTTCTCTGAGCCTTATTATTGGTGATTGCAGGCCACTGATAAAAGCATCCTGATGGATCTTCACAATACTGAGCAGCTGTCACTGCTTGGAAGTGACAGTCCTTACCTAAAATTTTCAGTGCTTGAAAGTATTCCTCTAAGGATTCTCAATCTGTGGCGGCGAGTTGCAAGGCGATAGTGTGCAAAGATTTCATTTTAGGTTTAAAATACTGAGCTTGAGGGTTTTGATAGCATCTTCGTAGGTATTACACTCAAAATTTGCCTCATATATCTTAGGTGACACAAAAGATGAGCAACTTAGTTTATCTAGATCTTCTTTAGGAAAGGGGTCCCAAGAAGTTTTCGAAAGTCATAACCAGTGCTTCCATTCCTGAGCAGCCGTTGATAAGCTGGGGTCCAGTCTAGCCTCTCAGGTTTCAGTAAACACTCCATGTTGTGATGTAGTCTAGCGCAGGATCACCACCGGTAGCCCCAGGATTCATGTTCAATAAATTGTTGTGGGTAGAAACACAGGCCTTATCTCTAGGCTTTATTGAACATAGAATCTTCATAGACTTTTCAAAAAAATATTTAATAATAGTACATCTAATAATGGCTTTACAGGGATGGTGAAAGTCTTGCATATGTCAAGAGAAAATTTTAACTACAGGCCACATATTTAAACTCACCATGTAATCTGCATCACTGATAAATGGATATAGTAGGAGAGAATCACACACCATGTATTGGCGCCATGACACACACCAAACTGTTGTTGTTGTTAAGGGCCCAAGAGGTGGGTGCAGTATTTATCCTGCTGCTGCTCCCCACAAGGAACAGTATAACTACATTGATGTAATTTTAAATAATGGTAAAATCTTTCATAACAATTAATTTTAATACACGTTACTTTTTTCCTTTAGCAATCCCCTGAATTTCTTTATGCCATTTTTCTTTCCACGCTTCACTAAAAATGTAATTCTATTCAGATAATCCTGATAATCAAAACATTGCCCGCTAGTTTGTAAATGTCCCGAGACTGTCGAGACTCATTACGTAAAACCCTTAAATGTAATACTGACATGTCAACATCTAGGGTGATCACTCCAGATTTTGGTAAAGCAGGTTACTCATCTGTGACAATTCCTCCTTGACCAGTTTTTCTTATTTCTCTTCTTTCTTTTTCACCAACCCACCGCCATCTTTCTCTTTCACTACAGAATTCAAAACTCAAAGTGGCAGTAGTAATCTTGGGATTACAGAATAAATTTATAAAAACATCATGTTCATATATTTTTTTAAGATAAAATATCATTTGAGCTTTCGTTTGAGAGGATATGCTGGAAAATAGCAAACCCCTGATACTGTTATAACTACTACTGAACACAATATAGTATTTTCACAATTGTTTAAATAAGTTCCAAATAGCGTGACTGTGACTAGGGACTGGGTGTTACTGAAGACTAAATAGCCTACCCTTGCTTGAATTCTTTTATGTGGCAGTCTGTTGGGCTCCTCCCTATGCTAGTACAGGATGTAACATCCTGTTTTTCAATGTCATCTACTTTACCACATCTGGAGTTCAGCAATGTTGGGTGGCCACTACCACATTGAGTAATTTCTTATAATTTAAAAAAAATTTTCTTATAATTTAAAAAAAATTTCTTATAATTTAAAAAAAATTTACTACTACGACAATATTATTTTAGATTTTTGAACAATTTTTACACTGATAATAATAATTTTCATTAGTAAATTCTATTTTAGTAAGTGCATTGAGGTACAGAGGACTGGGGTTATGTAATACGGGGATAACCTGTAGAGGTCATAGTCACGAGGGTGATGGGACACATTTATGCTCGATCCAGGGAAGAAGCAGGTTTAATTCCTTTACTGAGAAGCAGGTTTAATTTTTTTACTGAAGGATTTGTTAGGTAGTAGGTTGGTAAACATCAACCAAATACTATGCCTTCTATAATATTTTACTTTAATCATGAAAAAGCACTAACCCCACAGATTACTATGTAGTATCTGGAGAACAGGAGGTAATCAGGGAGCCCCCTTTACTGAGTGGGTTGTCTAAATGACAGATCTAAAATGTATGGGGGTTCATTATCCTTTCTTTAACAAAGCAAGCAAGATTTCATTCTTAAGGTAAAAGAAAAAAAAATTATTAACACAAGTTTATTTTGACAAGTTAAAAAGAAAAAGAAATATATAAACATTAAAAATATACAAGATATAAACACTTAAAACTGAGTACCTAGAAAAATTATAGAACTTTGTCATACAAACATGACTTCTATCTACTAACTGGCAGCATTAATCTAGGTTGTTAGTGAACCCTGCAAATTACTAGATAGATAGTCATGTCGGTATGACAACCTGTACCGTTACTAACTGGCAGTATTAAACTGTTTCAATCTAAGTAAACCTTCAAATTACTATAGAAGTCATTTTGGGTTGACTAACCTGTCCCTTTAAAAAGTTAACTCTAATAAATATTGTTACAAGGAACATTAAACAAAAACTTTTTTTTTTAATTTAATAATTACTTTCAATGAAACTAATACATGGTTTGTTAAATGTAAAAAAAAAACACCAAACACACTCAAGTTTCTTGAAAATTTACCAACCTTTTTGTTCTGGCTCAAATTAGGTCATAGAACCTTTTTAAATTTGTATGCATTTATTCTTGATATTAGTTCTTTGTGCAGCTGGGAACCTTTTTTGCGCAACCTTTTGTTTTGGATTTATGACCTTTTGTTTTAGGATCTAAGATTCTGTTCTGGATCTTGAGGACTTTTTGTTCTGGGATTTGAAGACTTTGTGTGCTAGGATCTGAGAAAAAACTGAGAAGTGACTTTTGGGTTTGGAGGCCTTTTGTTCTGGATTTGTTGACACTTTGTTTCTGGGTTCTGAGAACTTTGGGATCTGAGGACCTTTTGTTCTTTGATGATTTTTGTTATGGGGATTTGGAACGATATACTTTTTGGTTTTCTGGAGCTGAGATTTACCTGAGGATGATCTTTTCGGGAACTTGAGGACGACGACCCTTTTTAATTGTTCTGGAGCCTGTGGATGATGATCATCTTTTCTGGAGCTGGAGACGATGACTTTTTGATTGTTTGGAGCAGAATGGGGATTATCCAATCATCTTTTCTAGAGCTTTTGTTGACAAACTTTTTGATCTGTTCTGGAGCCTGATATATCTTCTTTCTGGGGGCTTAGGGGCAGGAAACTATTTGATTTTTCTGGAGCTGGAAATTATCATATTCTTTTCTGGGGCTTGGGGATGATGACCTTTTTGATTTGTTCTGGAGCTTTTGGGGCTTGGGGTCCTTTTTGGGGGACCCTGTAATTCATCACTTCTTTTACTTTTCTCATGAAATTCTTTTAGTATTTGTTTTGGGTTATCATTATATCTAGATTATATATCTATCATCAATGTGTACAAGATCAGAATTGGTATTTTTAACACCCTTTACATTCTTTTCTTTATTCTTTCCCATAAAAGCCTATGTCTATAAAACTCTTATATCATAAACTTCAATAAAATCATTATTAAATTAAAATCATGTTTATTTTAAATCATTCCTTAAGGAAATCCATTATAAAAATTTATCAGCAGAGCACATTTCATCCAAAGTTCAATTTCTTTCTTTTTTAGATGCATTTCATTGTTCATTTGAAGGATGATGAGAGTTCATTTAATAAAATGAAAGTCACAAGCATCACTCCAAATTAAGAATGTTTGATATGGTGTACAATACTTCAGTGTATACCAAACAGCTGAATGAATGCATATTTAGTCAATCATGCAGTTTTAACAATTTTTTTCCTGACTAAAAAGAATTGAGGAGGACATAAAAACTTTGAACTCTATTGATTATGGAGAAGTTGTATTCCTTGAACGTATGAGAACTTATTGTTCAAAATGTTCCTCATATTAATCTCTTCCAAACAAGATCCAAAATTTATCATCTGATCTTTCAAAATATCCATCCTCATCTTATTTATCTTAATTCTTGCATAATCATTAGATTTACTGTCAATAGATACAGACCTTACTTCATATCTTTACTTTATGATAGTTTTCATTTATAGCCTATATGAAGTATAACTTTTCCTACATAATTCTGCATTTGGATGGACCACATTGTAGTTATTAATAAAGCTATGCTGAAGAGGGTATCAATTTTCTTTATTAAAGGATTGTACCTTATTTTGCATAGCATATGGCAAGTTTTTTCATTATTTTTTTTGATTCATTGTTCTGTCCTGTTATTTTAAGTTTGTTTTTCATATGTCTTCGTTTCTGCAAAAGAATTTAAGAAAACAATTAAACTTTAATATTTTCGAATAGGTTTAAAAAAAATGGTAATTATATAAGAGTATTTATCTTTAGTTAATATTAAAATAGTATCTAAGGTAAATATATAAATTACACAACAAATCGGAATGGAAGAAACAAAAAACTTTAAGTTTTGTAATAATGTTTCACAGCTCTGACTTTAATCAGATTGTTAGTGATGCATTCCAATATCAAGATTCACTTGATCGTAGAACTTCCTTCTGCCTGAAAGAGATTTATGGAAAGAAAGATGAATTACAGAGTTTCAAGTGAATTGGAGAAGGTTGATTGTTTTATACCACATCTTGATTTACAACGAGCTATGAAAATGATGGTTATTATGATAGCAATAGAATTGGTGTACAAGAATGTCCTATCTTTGTAATCATGTTCAAACTATTTAATCTTTTCAATTTGAAGGATGGATTGGAGGTTTTGGTTTATATATGTTTCTTTCAGTTCTAATATTTTATTCGTATCATTGGAATAAGCTTAAGAAATATATTTTTCACCATATTCTTAATTCACTTCAGAAGATGGATATTGTGGGTAGAGTTGTGGTCGTCTCCCAAAAATTTATGGCAAGAAAACCCACCTATGCTCAAGTATGTCTATGTCATTTGAAAGTTACCTGTTTACTACCACTGTTGTTCCATTGAGAATTTTCTTCCTAGGACTCTATTGAGAGTATGAGAGAGTTCATTAAAATTAGTGTAGCTAAAGATGATTATAAAAAAAATTACTATCCCAATACATATTATTTACCTGGGACTAAATTTTTGTGAGCTATTCAATCATATCTTACAATAGTTTAATGTTAAAAATAAATAAATTCAAAAATATTTATATATTTTAATTATTTCACCTAAATCATAATCTGTCATGGCTTTCATTATAAAGACGCAAAAGGCTTCAAGATCTTATAGTTAAAAATGTATCAACAGACTTTGATATTTATTACAATTTTAGGTATTGATTTCAAGTATCAATATTACTCGATTCGTAGAACTTCCCTTGTGTAAGACATTTATGGAAATAAATAAATTACAGGGTTTCAAAGTGAAATTAGACATGGTTGATCGGAATATACAATCTTAAATTACAAAGAGGATGACGATGAAATAGTGATTGGTGATTAGGGTGGTTATTATGAAACTAGCGGTACGAATTGTGTACAAGGAATCATCCTGTCTTTGTGGATAATGTATGTTATCACATGACTTATCATGATAACTGTTGGCTTGGTGTTATGAGGTAACTGGTTTTATATTTGTCACCTTTTGTCAGTTCTAGTTCTTTATTAGTAACATTGAACAAGTTTGTAAGAATACATTTTTCACATTATTCGTAGTTAATACACAGAAGAATGGATATTGTGTAGAGTTTGTTCAGTCGCCATAAAATTATGGCAATCCCCACTAACGCTTATGTTTCTCTGTCAATTAACAATTACCGACTTATACCACTTGCTTTCCTATGAAGAATATTTTCCTAAAACTCTTATGGAGAGTATAAATGAGTTCTTTTAAAATTAGTGTTGGTAATGATGATTACAAAAATTACTCTTTACTTCATAAAATAATAATCTGACTTCTAGTATTCTTACCGATTTGATGAAAATTGAAGTAATCGGGCAAGTTTTTTTTTTAGTTAATAAAATAAATATTCAATAATATTAAGTAGTTCCAAATATATTATGGCTTTAAATATGCGACACCAAAAAGGCTTCAATATTGTTAAGGAATATAGTAAGAGTTTCTGACATAGATCAATCTATCTATAGGAGATATTTCTACGTATCTAAATTAACATTAACTCAATCGTAACATTTCCGTGTGAAGTGATTTATGGAAGAAATGAATTGCAGAGTTTAAAGTGAAATTGGGAGAAGGTAGAGCTTCTATACCATATCATAATACCCCTGGAAATGAGTCTACAATAAAAATTACTTTTGTTTATTACGAACTAATATACGAATGGTGTATAAAGTCATCATGTTTTTGTAAAATTCTGTATTTTTCTTATTATAATAATGTAAAAATGGTTCGTATATATGTCACCTTTATTTCTAATATATTTTTTTGGTACAATTGGAGTAGGTTGTAACAAATACATTTCCAAGTATTCTTGTTCACTTCAAGATGAATGGATATGTGTTAAAATTTGTTCAATCTCTGTGAAATTATGGCACAATCCACCTACACTCCAATTTTTTCTGTCACTTGAAAAATTTAACCAGCTAAAAGGAAAACTATTTAAACACTAACAGATATTCTTCCTAAAATTTTACTGAAAGTTTTGAGCGAATTCATTAAAATTAATGAAGCAAAAAATGGATTTTGAAATGAAAAAAATAGTGGCACTTTTCTATTATTAATTTCTTTTAGAAATATACTGAAATAAATGGAAAAATCTAAATAAGTGGCACTTTTAACTGACCTCCCCCCTAACAAAGAAATCGTTTTGGCAGAATGTGGTGAGTCGATGAAAACTAATCTCTTTATAAGCAGGAGAGAGTGTGCACATATAGGGAAATCCCTTCCTGTGGGATGTATATAAAAAAGAAATAAATTTTCTTGCCATATTATCTGAATCTAATATTTAAAGATATACAATTCTATATTGAACTGATGAATTCATTAAATTTAATGAAATAGTGGTATACTTCCTTTTAAAATAATTATCAGATACTTTTTCACCTTCTTTATCAGCAATATGGTGTTAATTTTTTGATGGTGGTTACAGTATGTCGATCGATGATAACTTTGGCTTTTTAAGTTTTTGATTTGAGTTTTATTTTTGATACAAATACAAATCTCTAGCTTTAAAAATCAAATTAACAGTATGCTAAGTTTGAAATATTTTATACATTCACTAAGATGTTGATTGTTACATTGAATGCTCTATAGCCATTCTTGTCAACTTTATATTAATTATAATATGACTTATTGATATCCTTGTTATTATATATTTAGACTAACAATCTTTTGGTGAGATATTTGTTGAAATGTTCAACACTAGATTTAAAAGCCAATTTATTTGTTTTCTATATTTTTAAGACATATATTTTAAGTCGTTTCACATTGTTTCTTTTTTGTGGATGTATTTTTGAAGAGAAGAGATCACTACTCTTAATTTTCAATTTACCCTACAGTAGATTTTAGTATTTCTGTGATTTTATTACAATAGTAGGTTATCGACTATTTATTTCTTACATAAATTTTGTTGGTCAAAGTAGTAATGTTTTGCTGTTGTTAGATGTTGCTGCTTCTTCTGCTATGAAGATTATGATAATTACTGCTACTATTTCTCCTTGTGTAGTTTTTTTCATCCTCTCTTCTTTGATGAATTATTATGTTAATTATTTCTTCTTTGTGTTACTGTTCCTGCTACTTTTTTTCTATTATTTTTATCATTCTGATCAATTAAATTTTATTTTTTTTTCCTTCAGTTGTTAGATTTGTGTCTTTTCTTCGACTTAGTGTGAATTCCATTCTTTATTTATTCTTCATTACTTCTTTCTCTGAAGATAGTTGTTTGTACTGAAAGAGGAGATGTATTTATGATAAATTTGGCACAATTTTTATTTTGATATTGCATATAGTATAAAGTATTACCTCTTTGTATCCAAAAGTATTCAGTGTCCTAAATTTTCAAAGAATTTATTTGTCAGTGATATGTTCAATTGCTACATGTAAAGGCCCTATAGATATTACCTATAAATTTTATTAAATTGATTTATGTGCTCATAATTTATATAATTTTATGAGCCAATGGTGGAAATGGACAGTTGAAGGGTGAGGACTAGGAAATTTGAAATAGAAAAGCTGATACAATTGATTGGGGTTCATTTCTACGATGCACTCTTATGAATTATGGATTGATTCCTTCATGTCAAATACTAAAATAAGTTGAACTACTATATTTTTCTCTGTTTGATTTGGTGTAGGAAAAATTACTGGAAAACTGGAGATATTTCATGTTAGATTGGATCCAATAATCCTCATACATATATTTTCTCTTGATGGGACCAATAGAAGGAAAATTAGGAATTTCGAGTTCTTAATAGTGTTACCCATGCTCCAGAATAATTTGTGAGGTTATTTCAATTTCCAAAATCTTATTGGATGGATAAGTATGAGGAATTATAAAATAATTTGTGGGTTGATCAGTAGGTTATGTACTAAGATTTTCTATCATCAAGTGGTGAATATAAATACTTATTTCCATTCTGTAAAATATGAAATCCATTCGTGGTAAAAAATATCTTGAATTACTTCAGGACAAAGCAATCATCAAAGTATTTGAATTTGTTAATTTTCTTTCCTCTTCTCTTTCTTCTTTATTGGAACAGCTACAATCTATTATGATTTTTGTCCCTTACAATCTCTCTCTATATATATTATTCTATATTGTCGTGCAGAATATTGTAAACTAGTCAATTATCAAGATATTTGTTTTTAATATTATAATTGTTAACAATTTTTAATTTTGCTCCACTAAATAATATCGCAAGTTATGCCTATTTGGTATATAGAATGAAAATAAATGTTCTTCAAATACAAATTTAAAAATAAAATCTTGTTTACATATTGTGCAATGTTTAATGTGTTTTAAATGATCCTAGATTTTTTTGTAATTTTTTTAATACATTCTAAATTTTTGTACCTTTCAGGTAAGCTAGTCCTAATACTGATAATGAGACAAGTAATATCTTATCTTTATATACTTCTATTTATTAATATATTAAAAAAAAATTAAAAATTTTCTTGTAATTCCCAAATAATATTAACAACTTTTCGAGGATTAGGCCGTACTTTATCTTCTCTAATTCTACTAATTACTTGAACTTGTTTCTGTGAATTTAAAAAAACTTCATATATTTTTCCATCTTGTAATTCATTAAAAGAATAAGTAACAGAAATAGATTGAAGTGGTGATGGTAGTGGTGAAGGAATGATATTTTCTCCTTGAAAAAATATATAGTAAGGAGCAAGATCATTTCTAAAATTTTTACGAAAATTATTATTTTTTTTTTTTATTATCACACCGGCCGATTCCCACCAAGGCAGGGTGGCCCGAAAAAGAAAAACTTTCACCATCATTCACTCCATCACTGTCTTGCCAGAAGGGTGCTTTACACTACAGTTTTTGAACTGCAACATTAACACCCCTCCTTCAGAGTGCAGGCACTGTACTTCCCATCTCCAGGACTCAAGTCCGGCCTGCTGGTTTCCCGGCAGGCCGGGAAAGTACTAGTGACTATCAATAATTGCTAGTGGTTTATAATTTATATTATTTATACAATATAAATCAGCTTCTACTATGAAAGTAAAATCAATAAGTGAATGCAGAATAAATTGTGGAATTAAATGTGTGTGTGCTGTGGATAATATATTCGGTCGACTAACAGTAAAATGACTTGGGTAAAATTTTAAAATTGCATTACAACCGTCTAATTTAGGAAAAAAATATACTGGCTTTAAATAGATATCATTAATATTTACAGAATGATAAGGAACAGTGTCTCGATGATACTCATTCATTTCAGGTATTAAAGGTAAGCGAGCTTCCAATCTCCAAGAGGTATACCAATAGAGAGATCCCGGACGAGAAATAAATATAGGTTTACCTTCGGTATCAAATTCTAAAGGATAATTATTTGATGTTATTTCATTCAGTGATTCAGATTCTAATATGAGAGGAAATATTTGAGAATTGGGTTTATACCTGTGGTACAAAACGGTATGTGACGTATTTTATATAAAGATAAGTTAGTTTTAATATTAAATTTTGACTATCTAAAAAACTAGCACCTATTAAATTTTCTTCCTCCCTTTTTT
>NC_069485.1:22175346-22196007 GCF_026875155.1 Cherax quadricarinatus
TCTATTTAAAATAAAATATAAAGTTGACAAAAATTGGCTATAGATGCTTTAATGTAACATTCAACATTTTAGTGAATGTATAAAATTTTTTAAAAACTTCAAGCAATACTTATTTTGGGTTTTTAAAAGCAGAGATTTTTTTTTTTGATCAAAAATGAAAATTAAACAAAATACTTAAAGCCAAAGTTATCATCGATGGATATACTGTATCCACCATCAGAAAAATTAACACCATATATGCTTGATAAAGAATGGCGTAAAGTTTATTATAATTAGTTTTAAAAGGAAGTTTACCACTATTTTCATTAATTTTTATGAATTCATTCAGTTCAAATATAGAATTGATATATTTAAAATTACTTTAGATTCAGATAATATGGCAAGAGTATTTTATTTTATTTTTTATATACATCCAATAGGAAGGGATTTTTGTTGAAAATAAGAAAAAGTTTTGGAGTGAGATTAACAAGTTAAGAAAGCCTAGAGAACAAATGGATTTGTCAGTTAAAAATAGGAGAGGAGAGTTATTAAATGGAGAGTTAGGGGTTATTGGGAAGATGGAAGGAAAAATTTTGAGAATTGTTAAATGTTGATGAAGATAGGGAAGCTGTGATTTCGTGTATAGGGCAAGGAGGAATAACATCTTGTAGGAGTGAGGAAGAGCCAGTTGTGAGTGTGGGGGAAGTTCGTGAGGCAGTAGGTAAAATGAAAGGGGGTAAGGCAGCCGGGATTGATGGGATAAAGATAGAAATGTTAAAAGCGGTGGGGATATAGTTTGGAGTGGTTGGTTGCAATTATTTAATAAATGTATGGAAGAGGGTAAGGCCTAGGGATTGGCAGAGAGAGCATGCATATTCCTTTGTATAAAGGCAAAGGGGTAATGAGAGTGCAAAAATTATAGGGGGATAAGTCTGTTGAGTGTACCTGTAAAGTGTATGGTAGAGTTATAATTGAAAGAATTAAGAGTAAGACGGAGATAGGATGCAGATGAACAAGGAGCTTTAGGAAAGGTAGGGGGTGTGTTGACCAGGTGTTTACAGTGAAACATATAAGTGAACAGTATTTAGATAAGGCTAAAGAGGTCTTTGTGGCATTTATGATTTGGAAAAGGCGTATGACAGGGTGGATAAGGGGGCAAGTGGCAGATGTTGCAAGTGTATGGTGTAGGAGGTAGGTTTACTGAAAGCAGTGAAGAGTTTTTACGAGGATAGTGAGGCTCAAGTTAGAGTATTGTAGGAAAGAGGGAAATTTTTTCCCAGTAAAGTAGGCCTTAGACAAGGATGTGTGATGTCACCGTGGTTTTTTAAATATATTTATAGATGGGGTTGTAAGAGAAGTAAATGCGAGGGTCTTGGCAAGAGGCGTGGAGTTAAAAGATAAAGAATCACACACAAATGTGGAGTTGCAACAGCTGCTCTTTGCTGATGACACTGTGCTCTTGGGAGATTCTGAAGAGAAGTTGCAGAGATTGGTGGATGAATTTGGTAGGGTGTGCAAAAAAGGAAATTAAAGGTGAATACAGGAAAGGTAAGGTTATGAGGATAACAAAAAGATTAGGTGATGAAAGATTGAATATCAGATTGGAGGGAGAGAGTATGGAGGAGGTGAACGTATTCAGATATTGGAGTGGAGTGTCAGCGGATGGGTCTATGAAAGATGAGGTGATCATAGAATTGATGAGGGAAAAAGAGTGAGTGGTGCACTTAGGAGTCTGTGGAGACAAAGAACTTTGTCCTTGGAGGCAAAGAGGGGAATGTATGAGAGTATAGTTTTACCAACGCTCTTTTATGGGGTGTGAAGCGTGGGTGATGAATGTTGCAGCGAGGAGAAGGCTGGAGGCAGTGGAGATGTCATGTCTGAGGGCAATGTGTGTGTGAATATAATGCAGAGAATTCGTAGTTTGGAAGTTAGGGGAGGTGCGGGATTACCAAAACTGTTGTCCAGAGGGCTGAGGAAGGGTTGTTGAGGTGGTTCGACATGTAGAGAGAATGGAGCGAAACAGAATGACTTCAAGAGTGTAAAACAGTCTGTAGTGGAAGGAAGGCGGGGTAGGGGTCGGCCTAGGAAGGGTTGGAGGGGGGGGGTAAAGGAGGTTTTGTGTGCGAGGGGCTTGGACTTCCAGCAGGCATGCGTGAGCGTTTTTTGATAGGAGTGAATGGAGACAAATGGTTTTTAATACTTGACGTGCTGTTGGAGTGTGAGCAAAGTAACATTTATGAAGGGATTCAGGGAAACCGGCAGGCCGGACTTGAGTCCTGGAGATGGG
Organism: Cherax quadricarinatus; assembly: GCF_026875155.1. Lineage (NCBI taxonomy): Eukaryota > Metazoa > Arthropoda > Malacostraca > Decapoda > Parastacidae > Cherax > Cherax quadricarinatus. The sequence goes on from NC_069485.1 coordinate 22,177,613, forward strand.
AAGTACAGTGCCTGCACTCTGAAGGAGGGGTGTTAATGTTGCAGTTTAAAAACTGTAGTGTAAAGAACCCTTCTGGCAAGACAGTGATGGAGTGAATGATGGTGAAAGTTTTTCTTTTTCGGGCCACCCTGCCTTGGTGGGAATCGGCCGGTGTGATAATAAAAAAAAAAAAATAAAAAGGAAGGGATTTCCCTATATATGCGCACTCTCTCCCGCTTATAAAGAGATTAGTTTCATAAGACTCACTCACATTCTGTCAAACGATTTCTTTGGAGTAAGAGGTCAGTTTCAACTCTTAAGAAAAGTGCCACTATTTTCATTTTCAATTTATTCATTTATATTCTAAAAAAAAATTTTTTTTTAATAAAAAGTGCCATTTTTATTTTCAAAATCATTTTTTGCTTTCATTAATTTTAATGAATTCTTAAAAACTTCAGAAAGAATTTTAGGAAGAATTTCGGGGTAGTGTTTAAAAATAGTTTTCCTTGTGGGTGGTAATTTTCAAGTGACAAAAAATTGGGAAAATGTGGTGGGGATTGTCCATTTTCACAGGAGATTGAAAAAATTTTAACAATATCCATCTTCTTGAATGAACTAAAAATATTTGGGAAAATGTTTTGTTACAACCTACCCCCAATGTTACTAATAATTAAATTAGAAAAAAGGTGACTATATGACCATTTTTTACTTTTATAATCTTAAAAAAAAAAACAGAATATTACAAAAACATGTGATTTTTTACACATTCGTATTATTAGTTCGTAATAACAAAGAAATTTTTTTTATTTAGTCATCTTTTTGGGTTATTAAGATATGGTATAGACGTTTACCTTCTCCAAATTCACTTTGAAACTTGCAATTTCATTTTTTTCCCCATAAATCTCTTTCGCAAGGGAAGTGTTACGATTGAGTGAATGTGAATTTTGATACGTAGAATACCCCCTATAGATTGATCTAGTAGATACGTTATATTTCAACAATAATTTTAAACCCTTTTTTGTGTCCCCTATTTAAAGCCAAATGATTATTGAATACTTTAAAAAGTCTAATGATTTTTTGGAACACTTTATATTTATTGACAAAAAAAATTCCCCGATTACTTGCAATTTTTCAAATCAGTAAAAAACCTGAAAGTAGGATTATTATTTTTATTTTGAAGTAAAGAGTATTTTTGAAATATTTTTGGCTACACAATTTTTAAAAGAACTCTTTTATACTCTCCATAAATTTTTTGGGAAAAAATATTCTCTAGGGAAGCCCAGGGGTATAGTGGGGTAATTGTTAATTGACAGAGAAACTTGAGCGTTAGGGGGTTTTGCCAAAAATTTTGGGAGACTGAAAAAAACTCACTTAATACCTCTTCGAAGTGAATAAGAATATGGTGAAAAAGTATTTCTTACAACTTGTTCCAATTTTACTAATGAAGAAAAATGAAAAAACTGGGTGACAATATAAAAAGAAAATTGTGGGGGGGTGTTCTTGTACACTATTCGTCAGCTAGTTCGTAATAACCACCATCATCCGATTACTATTTTCATCCTTGAAATTTTAAGATGGGGTTTATAGTCGATCAATTTTTTTAATTTCACTTTAAAAACTTTTTAATTCCTTCTTTCCATAAATCCTTTAAAAGGGGGAAAATTTCTACGATCGAGGTGATATTGAAATTGAAATCAAACCCTAAAATTTTATAAATTCAGAGGGTTTGAACATTTTTAACTAAAACTTGAAGCCTTTTTGTGTTTTTAAAATGAAACCCATGAACAAATTTTTTTGTTGGGAAAAATTTTATATATTTTTGTTAATTTTTTTTTTTAACTTAAACAAATTTGTAAGATATATTTTACAGTTAAAAAAAATTTTAGTCCCAGGTAAATAATTGTTTTTGAAGTGAGGATTTTTTTTTTAATCACTTTGCTTCACAAATTTTAATGAACTCTCTCAATTTCAATAAGATTCTAGAAAAAATTCTTAGGGAAAATAACAGGGGTATAATTGGTAATTTTAAATTTTGACAAGAAACTTGGCATTGGGGGGTTTTGCGAAAAATTTTTTGGGAGACTGAACAAACCTACACAATATCCATCTTTTTGAAGTGTTAAGAATTGGTAAAAATATTTTTTAGAGCTTTTTCCCAAGTACAAATAAAAATATTAGAACTGGAATAAACTATTAAAACCAAATCCCCAAATCCATCCTTCATTTGAAAAGATGTAAATAGTTGACATTATTACAAAGTGGGACGATTCTTGTACCCATTCTATTGAAAATTCTAATAACCACATTTTAAAAACCGTTGTAAGTTAAGGGGAAAAAAAACGATCAACCTTCTCCAATTACTTTAAAAACTCTGTTTTTCATCTTCTTTCCAAAAATCCTTTCCCAAAGGGGAAGTTCTACGATAAAGTGAATCTTGTATTGGAATGCTCACCAACAATTTGATTAATGTCAGAGGCTGTTGAAACATTTTTAACATAGATTTAAAATTTTTTTTTGTGTCTGCTTTCTGAAGCGATTTTATTGGAAAATTATAATTGTCCTTGTACTATTTAATGTTAATGAGAAAAAATATTTTATAAAATTACCTTTTTTTTTTAACCCCTATTTCAAAAAATTTTAAAGTTTAATTGTTCTTAATTCTTTTTGCAGAAAAAAGAAGACTTATGAAAAACAATTTAAAAAAAAGGACAGAAAAAGGAAAGAACAATAGAAATTATGTGAAAACTTCCCATATGAAGCAAAATAAGGTACATCCTTTAAAAAAAGAAAATGGATCCCTCTCAGCATGTTTTTTTAATAACTAAAATGTGGTCATCCAAAATGCAGAAGTATGTGAAAAGTTAAACTTCAAAAGGCTATAAATAAAACACTGAAATGAAAGTAAAAAGGTTTGTCTGTATCTTTGACAGTAATACTAATGATGAGAAGATTATGATAATGAAGAGGGGATAAATATTTGAAGATCGGGATGATAAATTTTGTTATCTTGTGTGGAAGAGTTTTTAATTAAGGAACATTTTGAAAAGTTAAGTTCACTTTCAGGGTTTCAACTCTCATATAATAGATTCAAGATTTTATGCCTCCCTCTATTTTTTTTAGCGGGAAAAATTGTTTAAATGGCTGATTTTGATAAATTTGCTTCACAATTTTGGGGATACACGAGTTTTTGTACATCATACAAACATTCCTTAATTTGGGGGATGCTTTTTGATTTTCATTTATTTAAATGCCCATCACCCCAAAAATAAACAATGAATGCATCTAAAAAGAAAAAATTGGGAATTTGGTGAAATTGCTTCTTGAGAAAAATTTTTATAATGGTTTTCATTATGGAATTGATTTAAATAATCATGTTTTTTAATTCAAATAATGATTTTTTTAAAGTTTTTTTATAGAGGTTTTTTAGACAGGTGGTGTTAAATGGAAAGAAAAAAAAAAGAATGTAAAGGGGGTTAAACATTCCCAATGCTGACTTGTACACATTGATGATGATATTTATTAGATTAAGAAACCAAAAACAAATACAAAAGAATTCATGAGAAAAGTAAAAAAAGGTGATGAATTACAGGCCCCCAAAAAGGTCCCCAAGCCCCCAGAAAAGGCTCCAGAACAACAAAAAAGATGAAGAAAACCCCCGGTCAGAACTAAAAAGGTCATCGTCTCCAAAGCCCAAAAAAAAGATGATGAAAATTTTCCAGGCTCCAGAAAGTTTAAAAGGTCGTCGTCCTCAATTCCCAGAAAGATGTGATCACCCCTAAAACAATCAAAAAGGTTGTCACCAAAAGCAAAGATGTGAAACCCCAGGCTCCAGAAAAATTAAAAGGTCTCGCCCTAAAAGTCCAAAAAAAGAGATGATCGGGCCCCCCAGAAAAATAAAAAAGGTTGTCATCCAAAAGAAAGTGATGATAATCCCCAGGCCCAAAACAATCAAAAGGGTTTTGTCTCCAAAACTCTAGAAAAAAGAGATAACCCCGGCTCCAGAAACAATCAAAAAGGTCATCGTCCCCAAAGCTCCGAAAAGAGATATCCCCCCGGGCCCAGAACAATTAAAAAAAAGGTCGTCGTCCCAGTTCCAGAAAAGATCACCTAGGTTAAAGTCAAGCCCCAAAAACCAAAAAAGGGTTTTATCTTTCCCAAATCCCCATAAAAAAAGCCTTAGAACAAAAGGTCCTCAGACCCAAAGTTTAGATTCCAGAAAAAAAGGGTCTTAAAAATCCCAAAAAAAATCCTCAACCCCAAAAGTTTCCTCATTCTAGATCCTAGAACAAAAAGTTTAAAACCCCAAACAAAAGCCCTCAGACCCCAGAACGGGAAAGTCATTAGATCCTAAAACAAAAGGTCATTAGTTTCCCAAAAACAAAAGGTTCCAAAAAAAGGGTTTCCCAACTGAAAAAAGAACTAATTTTTAGTAAAAAAATACTACAAATTTAAAAAGGGTCTAGGGACCTATTTTGGAGCCAGAACAAAAGTTGGGAATTTTTAAAAATTGGTGTGTGTTGGTGTTTTTTTTTTTTCATTTAATAAACATGTATTGTTACCTAATAAAAGTATAATTATTATGATTTAAAAAAAAAAGTTTTTTTTTAATGTTAATTGTAACAAGAATTTTTTGAGTTACCTACAAATGACTTCTTAGTAATTTTGAAGGGTTTACTTAGATTTAAACAGGTTTTAAAACGCCAGTTAGAAAGTAAGGTTTGTCATACAAACATGACTTTTATCTAGTAAATTTTCAGGTTTCCTAGATTTTAAAAAGTGTTTCAAAACCCCATTAATACTGTAAATTTGTAGTAGAAGTAAAGTTTGTATGACAAAGTTCTATAATTTTTTCAGGTGTTTATTTTGTATATTTTAATGTCATAAATTTTTTTTTTTTTTTAACTTGTCAAAAAAAACTTGTTTAAAATTTTTTTTTTTTTTTACCTTAAGAATGAAAACTTTCTTGCTTTGTTAAAGAAAAGGATAATGAACCCCCTACATTTTAATCGTGTTTTTGAAACCCACTCAGTAAAGGGGCTTTGGATTCCTCCGTTCTCCAGAAAATACATGTAATCTTGGGGGTTAGTGCTTTTTCATGATTAAAGTAAAATATTATAGAAGGATGTATTTGGTTTATGTTTTCCCCAAACCATACCCAACAAACCTTCGAAAAAATTAAACTTGCTTCTCAGTAAAGGAATTAAACCTCTTCTTCCCTGGATGAGATAAAAAGTCCCATAAAACCCCATTAAATATGACTCTAAGGTTCCCCGTATTACAAAACCCCAGTAATGAGTCGTTAATAACTGTTGATATCTAACACATTTTCTCAACTTGAATTTTTTTTTAAGATAATGTAAAATATTTTACCAAAAAAAAACCAAATTCAAACTCAATGTGGTAGTGGCCACCCCACTTGCCGAAATCCAGATTTTTATGGATTTATTTGATAAATACAAAGACAAAACTATGCAAAAAAAATACTAAATAATTTAATTGTATCACTTAAAGATGAATACAAATATTAAAAGTCAATAGGTATACCCCCCCACCATCATCATCATCACCACCACCATCGCTGAAGCCCTGTGTACTTGACTCCCGGGACCCCACCCGGACCAACTGAAACTCTACCCCAAAAATTTTGTTCCCAAATTTAAAAAAAAAGGTTTTAATTTTAGTGAAAGTTAATGTAAACAACCTATGCCCTACTACCCCTACCGGATTATTCCATCGAGTTCGTCTGTAACTTTTCATAAAAAGAAGGACTTTTATTTAAAACAAAATTTTTTTGTTTTTTACGGGAAAAATTTTCAAGTTTAAAAAAGGATGTTTCATCCTCTACGCCCCGGGGTTAGTTGGTTTCCCAAAAACCTGCCTATGAAGTGTGGAATTATTTTACGTAGCGGGAATGCTTTGACCCTTTTTAAATTTTTATGCAATTTATTTAAAATGGTGTTTTTAAACTCTGATTTGCTTGTTTTTTTTTTTCGTCATTTTAATATTATTTATTGGTTCCATTTTTAAAAGGGACAGGTTGGTCATACAAACTGACTTCTATTAGTAATTTGGGGTTCACTTAGATTTTAAACAGTGTTTCAACCTAGATTAATATCCAGTTAGTAGAAGAAGTCATGTTTGATGACAAAGTTCTATAATTTTTCTAGGTTCAGTTTTAAGTGTTTTATCTTGTATATTTTTAATGTTTATAATTTATTTTTCTTTTTAAAATTTCAAAAAACTTTTATTTAAAATTTTTTTTCTTTTACCTTAAGAAAGAAATCTTTAAATTAGTTACTAGGGAAAAATGGCAGTTTGGTTGATTCTAGCCTCAACAATATTTCCATATTGACATATGTGGTTAGTGGAATAGACTCATTGATGCTTGCTTTATTCCACAATACCATATAAAGAAAGGATAATGAACCCCCATATATGTGGGCAGCACTGGCTGGGGCTTTACTCTAGTGGAATATAAATGTGAGCTATTTTGGATAAGGAATAGTGGAGGCTTGATCCTCAGTCTGCTAAAAGATTTCCTGTTCAATTTTTAAAAGGTGCCGAATTAAAACCTAATGGATTTATTTCTGTACTATGAATGAAATAGGATGTATAAAAAACAGACCAGCTTTTATACAGCTTGAAAAAGATTTTAAATTCGTAGTGGAATGCGGAGTGAAAGAAGCTTGGGGTTATGATTACAGATTGAAGGAGGAATTAGCACTCTCAAAGCGCGATCGAGAAATTTTGGCAAAAAAAAAGGCGCTTTTATGGGAAAGATTCCCCTTTTCAGAGAGGGGGTTCTCTTTTTTTTCACCTCCAGGGTCCTATGATGAAAAAATATTGTAAAATTTCAAACCAAAAAAGAAAGTTTAGTAAAAATTTATAATTTACATACTAAAAAATTTTTTTTGAAAATTTTTAATAAAGTAATTTTTGTAAAATTTTTATGACATAAAATATATTAAAAATGTTATGAAGATTATTTGATGATAATTATTTTTCCCTTATCGAACACGGATAAAAAAAAATCTAACTGGCAACATCGGTGTTCATAATCTCAAAATCAGGCTGAGAGTTAAGAGAGAGGAGGTGATGCCTGCAAAGAAGAAAAAGTTGCCCGAACATTTCAGGAAAGAAGGAAAAAAGAACAAAGAAAGGGGTAAACAAGCAAAAAGAGCAGCGGGAGCAGTGTGTGGGTTTTTTTGGTATTTTTATCTTCAAAACAAGGGAAAACAAAATATAGGAGCCCCGCAAATATGCCCACCCCCCACCGGTTGCTACTACCACAAAACGTTTACGTGGGCGACCCAGGGGGAAAAAAGTACCCGTGGCCCCAAGACGTTCATTGGCCGACCAAAAGGATCTAAGACCAAAAGACGTCCCAAAATTTGTATTGATCCCCTAGGACCCATCACCCCCCCAAAATGTGGCCATCGCACCTCCCCCACCAGCCAAGTTTGGCCTCGCACCTCCACCACCACCAAAATGTAGCCCCAGCACCCCACCACCACCAAGATGTGGCAAACCCGCAACTCCACCCCGATCTCCCCCCCAACCAAGATGGGCTACCAGTCCTCCACCGAGAACCACCACCACCACCAAGTGGGCCATCCGCAACCCACCAAAAGCACCTCCCCACCACCCCAATTGTGGCCCCAGACTCCCCCCCATAGGGCACTTCTCTTTCATGCCACTCTGTTTCCAGCCCCCCCCCTCAAAATCCAGTGTGACCAACACTTAGATATTGTACAGGTGCAGTGAAATAGTGGTCAATTTGGCATTTTTTTATCATTTTGATTATTATAATGTTTTTAAAATTTCCAATATTGTTTTTTTTTTTTGTTTAAGTGTTTTTTTGCCAATTTTTTCATTTTTTATTTTTTTGACGATCTTATGAACTTTAACCACATGACTTTTAATCAACGAAATCAGTAAAGAAAAAAAAAGTTCCTTCCCCCTTTGGACTTAAATTTTTAACTTAATTAAATTTTAAATTTTTCTATCTTTTTCACTAGTAAAATTTTTAATATTATATTTAATTTTTTTATAATTAAAAAAAAAAATTTATACTACGACAATATTCACTTAATATGAACCCTTACTGCATTTTAAACAAAAATAATTTAAAATTAAAAAGAAAAATTTTATAAATAAACCTAGTAAACCCAGTATTTTTAAAAAGCATCTTGGTTGTTTTCTAAAAAAAAGTGTTTTTTCTTTAATTCTTTTTTTTCATTTTTGCCAATTTTTACATGACAATAATAATTTTCATTATAAATTCACTGTTTTCTACTAATTGAGTAAATGAATAAGAATTTTTATTCTATAAAAAATGTCCAGCCATAAATTCATTTTTATTTTTTTTTTTTATTTCAACGGCCGATTCCCCCAAGGCAGGGGGGCCCCAAAAAGAAAAAAATTTCACCTCATTCACTCCATCACTGTCTTGCCAGAAGGGTGCTTTACACTACAGTTTTTTAAAGCAACATTTAAAACCCCTCCTTCAGAGTGCAGGCACTGTACTTCCCCTTCCCCGGACTCAAGTGGCCCGCCGGTTCCCCGAATCCCTTCATAAAATTTTCTTTTCTGACACTCCCAACAGCCGTCAAGTATTAAAAACCCTTTGTCTCCCTTCACTCCCATCAAAAAGCTCACCATGCCTGCTGGAAGTCCCAAACCCCCGCACACAAAAACCCCCTTACCCCTTCCCCCCAACCCTTCCCCGGCCCACCCCCCCCGCCTTCCTTCCACTCAGATGTTTAAATCTTTAATCTTCTGTTTCGCTCCATTCTTCTACATGTCCGAACCACCTCAAAAACCTTCCTCAGCCTTGGACAAAAGTTTTGGGAATCCCCCACCTCCTCCTAAATTCCAAAAACAATTCTCTGCTTATACACACCACACATTTCCCCAGACTGAATTCACTGCCTCCCCCCCCTTCTCCCCCGCTGCAACATTCATCACCCCGCTTCACACCCCCTAAAGAGCGTTGGAAAACAACTCTCATACATTCCCCCCTTTCCCCAAGGACAAAGTTCTTTGTTCCACAGATCCTAAATGACCACTCACTTTTTTCCCTCATCAATTCTAGATTCACCCCATCTTTATAGACCCATCCCCGGGCAGTCCCTCCAAATACTGAATACATTACCCCTCCATACCTCTCCCCCCAATCTGTATTCAATCTTTCACACCCAATCTTTTTGTTATCCTCATAACCTTACTTTTCCTGTATTCACCTTTAAATTTTTTCTTCTATTATATTATTAGCTTTTCAATTTGTTTGAATATAAACAAATCATTAAATTTATTTTTTTGCTGGATATTAGATAAAAACGTTATAAAATAATCGAATAATAGAAAAAAAATTTGGGATATTAAATTTAATTTTTTCAAAAATCACAAAATTTTACTAAAATATTTAACTTAATTAAAAGAGCCAAATTTTGATTGGGTGATGATTTATCAATAAAATTTTTAGCTTTAAAACCATTTTTTATTTTTTTTCCCATGCATTTTTTTTTTCTTTATTTCCCAAAATTTTTTAGAATTCAATTTTTTCTTTCTAATTCCTTTTTTTTTAGTTTTAAAAAGGTGAAAAATTTATTTCCCCTTGGGAAAAATATATAACAGTGTAATACATAAACAAAATAATTATCAACTAAATAATTTAAATTTTTATTATTTGAAATGTTCTTTTTTTTAAAATTTTTATCATTTTTGGGCTTTCCCCCAAAACAAAAACTCTGGGAAATTTTTTTTCAAATTTCTTATATTTTTAACACACTATTTATTTCCCAAAACAAAAATTTTTAGTTTTGTACCCCGTAAAATAAAAGAAAAAGGGCTATTTTACTTTTATTGATGATAAGGTTTAAAGATTTTTTCTTTTTATTATTAGAATACCATTGTTTTGAATAAAATGCATCTTCAAAAATAATTATTTTAATGTTCTTATTATTATACCAAAAAAAATCTGTTTCATCTTTTTTAGTTTTTAAAATAATAATACAATCGTACATTTCTAATGTCTCATTAAATATGTTATCTTTACCAATCAATGTTGTTACATTGTTAAATAAACAAGTTAATAAGGGTAAGACTTTATCATTATTTAAATTTTTCCAAACAAAAAATTTCTTTTTATTGTAATCAGTAAAAATTTGATTTAATAAATCATAAATATTTACTCCTGTTATATACTCTATTTTAATTATATTTTCATCATCATGATTTTTATTATTAAAAATGTGATTGATTACTCTTGCTTGTTCACACGTTCTTGTTGTTGTTGTTAAGGGATATTCACCATCATAAATTCGATTTTCCCAAAGAAAAAGAGCAGAGTGAATTTTGTAATGATCAGTATAAAATATATTGTAATTATAATAATGACACAAAAACATTATACATAATCCATAAAAAAATCTAAAAATTTCAACCAATGAAAAAATTTTGGTATTTTTAATATTAAATATATTAAATATTAAAATTTCACTTACATCCCGAGAAAATTTTGCTATTAAGGCTATTATATCCCAGCCATTGAAATATTTGACTGTAGCTGAAATTTATGTTTGTTTTTGTTCTATAATTAATGTAACGACTGAAGAATACTTTTGGATGATTATAAAATTCTAATAAGTAAATTTTTTAAATTTAGATTTTACGAGATTTCTTTATTCAATTATTTTTAAAAATGGAGTAATAACAGGAAAAGAATTATTAAAATAATTTTTTTCAATATTTCTATAGCACTGATATAACTTTTCATTATTATTATTATTAATGCTGTCTTTACCAATAGGACTTTGAAATTTAGAGTAAGGTTCTTTACAATATCGATAATACAACTGACGAAATGACATATATATTGTTCCCAAATTTTACATTCCACCATTGCTTACAAACTGGAGCACAACAATTTAATAGGTCTTCATAAGGAAGTTGAGCAAAAATTTCTTGAAGAAATATTTCTGGTATTGCTGTCATTAATTAAATTTAAAAAAGAGGTAGTTGAATATTTATAGTTTATTCTAAATTAATTATTTAAAAAAATAAAGATCTATTCACTGGAAGTTTGCAAAAATTTTTGAGGATTAAAATTTTTTTGATTTGTGCAAAAATTTTTGAGAATTATAAATTTTTATATATTTATTGCTATCATCCCAAATGTAAAACAGTTCATATGACAATAGTTTCAGGGAGTTGATTACAGTTTGTGTGTTTATATTTACATCATCATTCCAATTTTTCCAACATTCTCCTACTGAAAAAGTTTTTGCAAAATCATCAGTTTCAATATCAGTTTCATTTTTAATACATAATAATTTACCAAAATAGAGTTTGTGTTTTTCATAATTACACATTAAACGAAAAAGTGGAATTTCTGAGTTTGTTATTTTAAAAAATATATTATTATTAAAATACCAATTAATATATTTAAAAAAAATTAGGGTAACATTGGTTAGTTTTTTTACTTTTTCTATTATTTCTTCATATGAGGTGAAGAGAATTATGAAATCATATTTTTCATATTCTATTTTTCTTTTATAAAAGCTATAACTATTTATAGTTACATTTTTAAACAAATAATATAATGATTTTTCTAAAGATAATAAAGTTGAATAGACGTAATTTTCTTCAGATATAATAATTAAAAACTTTTTATTGCTATAACTATTAAAAATTAATAATAATATTTCAAAAATAGTTTCTGTACTCAAAAAATCAACATTAATAATTTTATCTTTGTTGCAATAAAGATGATTTACAACTTGTGCTCGTTCACGTGTCATTAATGGCAAAAATAATTCTTTTTTTCCAAATGAAAAGAGCAGAATTAATCTTAATATGATGTAAGTGGAAAGTTTAAACTTTTATGATTATAGTAACAATTTAAAAACATCAAACATAATCCATAAAAAAAATCTATAATATCCACCAGTGGATAAAAATTTTGTATTTTTAATACTAAATATAATAAATACAGGACTTCACTCACATTCTTAGATAGTACTATCATCAATATTAACAGAAGATGCCAATCATTATTATTATAGAATGATTGGTGATTTTCAAGTAATTCAGCAGCATGTAAATAATATGGATGACTTTTCAATTCAACTAAATCAATTTTTTAAGTTATAAGTTTTATATATTTTATTTTTATATTCAATAATTTGTAATAAAAGTTGAAATACATAGTCATCTTCATATTTTAAAAATGGTCGTAATATTTCAATGGCACTACTATTATTATTACTAAAAGGATTTTGAAATTTTAAATTAGGTTCTTTACAATATCTATAATATAATTGATGAATTGGCATATAATCCTCATCAATAATTACATTTCTCCATTTTTTACACACTGGAGCACAATAGTTTAATAAATCTTGGTAGGGAATTTCAGCAAAAATTTCTTGAAGTAATTCTGATGAAAATTTCATTTTTTTTTTAAAAAAAGGTACTATTTTTTTCTGAATTCTAATGTTACATCCTGTACAGTACAAAAGGTAATAATATCATCTTTATCAACTAGTGTTTTTTTATATAATAAAAACTTTTTTTTATGATTAATAGGGGTATGGCCACCCTAGAGGTGGCAAGTCCTCCTTTTTTCTCAAACACAAACTCTTAAGCTGGCACGAGCTCAGCTGTCATCATTCAAGTCTTACAAACTAGTGGGTAATGTGTTCTATTATCAGGATTATTTGAATCATATTACATTTTCTTGTGAAGACTGGAAAGACGATGATGTAAAGAAATTCAGGATGGCTGCTTATATATTATTTTTAATATTTTTAATTCTTGTTATTAATGAACCTAAAAAAAATTATATGATTGGTTGGTATCATGAAAAAAAAATTGCTTAAATACTTTTGAACAGTTGTAATTCATTTTTTTTTCTTTCTGATATGTCCCTTTGGTAATAATAGTTGAATGTAAAAATCAAATATATAAAACCTATAATTTTCAAACTGATTTAATCGAATTGCACACTCACCCACACTACAAACATGCTGCTGTATTTTAAACAAGTTGTGAACATGAATATCTTGTGTGCAGTGTAGTGGTGGTACCTCACTTTATCCTGTACAGTACAGGATGTATTACATCCTATTTCACAATCATTATTTTTTTCTTACGATTTTGTGCTAGAATCTTTGAAACACTAATTGGTAACTGTTAGGGTGGCTCTAGGAAGAGGTACTCTGTTCTCAGCAAGTCAGTGTCGACCATAGGTCTGAAGGGAGAGGAGGTGTGCTGCTCTTATTGGAAGTAGAACTTTGGACATCCTTTCTGTATGTACAGTACAGCTCTCTAAGCAGCCATTTACTCCCAGTGTACTGAGTAGTTGAGTAAAAACTCTTGGTGCTGATCAACGTGCGAAGGCATACATTAACTCGACTAGTTGCAAAGATTTTGCTAAAATGGTTGCTTCATATGAAATTGGAGATCCTATACATTCCTATGTTCGTGTCCCAGGAAGTGGAACAGACAAAGCTGTAAAACCTATTTGCTGGGACCTTGCTCGCTCTTCAACAGTTGCTGGAGCAGTACCTGTTCAGCCAACAATCCCATCAGCCATCCCAATAACTACATTGTTCAAGCCAGCAAAATCTGATGAAGAAAATAACAGACCTAACAGTGAAGAGCAAGGAGCTGTAGCTCAGGTTGATGAACATACTGAGGAAAGAGCCTTAGTAAAATCTATCAGTAAGAATGCGTTTGCAAGCAAGCAGGAAAGCTCTGTGGCACAGGCAGAAGCAGGAAGACCAACTGAAGAACAATGTCCAAATATATCAAATTGTAAACCTCTGAAGCCTAATGGTGGAGGACAATCTGCAGGTAAAGGGGCAAAAGAAAGCAAATTATTGAGTCTGGAAGATTAGAACAAGAGAGTGGACTTTCACTCACAAAGGTTCAGTGCGTGTCACAGGAAATGAAAGAAGACGGTAAAATTGCTACTACTTCTATTGGTGCATCATCACAAGTACATAAGGAATTATCCAAACTGACTAAAGAACGTGATCAACTACGTAAAGAAAATGAAGATCTCCAAAACAGGTTGACCCTGTTCCATGATCTCTTCAGGAACGAGAAGCGCCTTTCATTGCTTGTTAGGCACATGGGCATAACAAACTAACTGTTCCACTCAGACACAAGTGCCATTGAGTCTGAAAGATTAGAATACAGGGAACCTGTAAAAGTATGTTACTTCTGTTACTGGAAGAATCATAACACATGAACTATCTAAACCCCAAGAGAAAGAAGTACCCAACATTTTTGAGTTGCTCGGCAGCCAGTCTGGTATTGTTTACCAGAGAAATATGTAGAGTGACAAAGTCTTGGGCCATTTTATTGAAAATATTACAATTTAGATTATTAAATAAAATATTTTATGATATTTTTCTATGATGATGTACATCCTATTTCTCAATCATTATTTTTTTCTTATGATTTTGTGCTAGAATCTTTGAAACACTAATTAGTAACTGTTAGGGTGGCTGTAGGAAGAGGTACTCTGTTATCAGCAAGTCAGTGCCGACCATTAGTAAATAATATTGTTATAGAGTTATTCAAAGACAAAACTATGCAAAAAAAAAAAATATAAAATAATTTAATCTTATCACTTAAAGATGAATGCCAATATATTATAAGATCGAGAGTCTGACTGAATTCATTAATTATAGCAAAACTAATGTACTAATCACCTATGCTCCTCGATATCCTGCCAAATTCTGAAATTTTATATAAATGCAAGGAATTACATAATGATATTGTACTATTTTTACTGAAATAAGGCTTATGTTGTTTTTATATGATGGTAATATATTTATTCTCTACAGTACAGGATGTACATCCTGTTTTGTCATTGCTAGGTTTGAAGGGAGAGGTGGTGGTGTGTTGATCTGATTAACTCAATCTGTGACCATCCCCTCCCCCTCCTTGGTCACCCTGTGTGACCACTCCGGATGTTGACATGTCAGCTGTCACCAAAGCTCGTCATCAAAGGTATGTTTAATGCTACTTTCTTAGTAAATCATATTGTTATGGAGTTGTTCAAAGACTATAGTTGGTTTCTAAGACTACTGCTACATAGAGTATGAATTGTGTTAGTAAAATATTTTATTTAACCTTAAAATGTTTATTTATTCTATACTCCCAAGGCCACATGGAGTGTGAATTCTGCAGCGAAAGAGAGAGATGGCGATGGTGTCTGGTGAAAGAAGAAAGAAAACGTAGGAAAACTAGTGTGACCACAGCCCCTCCTTAACCATCCCAGATGTTGACATGTCAGCTGTTACATTTAAGTCTTACGTAAATGAGGTCTCGACAGTCTCGGAAATTTACAAACTAACGGGTAATGCTTTCAATTATCAGGATTATCTGGATCGCATTACATTTTCTAGTGAAGCGTGGAAAGAAGATGATGTAAAGAAATTCAGGGTGGCTAAAGAAAAAGTGAATCGTCTGTATTATATTAATTTGTAATGAAAAATTTTTACAGTACCAATAATTACACTTTTAATGCAAGTAGATATATATTAATTTTACGATTAGCGTATGATAATAGTCGTTATATTTTTGTAGCAATAAAATTTAATGGTTCTTTAAGAATCTACTTTCATGACATGGATGTATTTACCTTCATTAATGTACTTTCTTAGAAATCATATTGTTATGAGTTATTTAAAGACGAAACTATGAAAAAAAAATACAAAATAATTTAATTGTATCACTTAAAGATGAATACCAATATTTATAGATCGATTAGGTATAAAAACGCCACATCACCATCACCACGCTACAATCACACGATCGCTGAAGTCCTGTGCATTTGACTCTCCGGACAAACCCCAGGGCAAACCAAATGAAATTTACCAGAATTCTGTTCCAATTCTAATTAAGAATGAGTTTATTATTATTGTGAAGCTTATGAATACTCACCTATGCTCCTCGAGTCTCCTGCTCAAATTTATTCCATGAGTTCATCTCTTAACTTATATAAATTCAAGAAATATTTAAATTTAAAAAGAATATTTTACTATTTTTACATTCTCAACCTTGGTGCTATACCGGCTTGTTCACTTCCTGTACCAGGACAAAAGAGAAAACTATTTGGTCGTGTCAAACCCAGATGATAGCAGTGTGTGACAATGGAGGGATTTCCTCAGTGAAGCGGCAGTGGTACGACGTAGTATGCAGTTGGTGTGGTTTTTATGTTGTCCGGGGAAGAGAAACTCTGGAGCCCGATGTACCATTTTTTGCCACAATTTAAAGTATAAGCACATGTCACCATATACAGAACGCCTGATTTTCAACCTAGGTTTTTTAGTGACTTTAGGTGTCAATCGTTTCCTGATACTGTTATGTATGTTAAACTTTTCAGGCAATTGAAGGAAGAGAGGAGGGTAAAGGGTGGTTAAATTAAAAATCAGAAAATTTTGCTTTTTTATAAGTTCATTTTTGACAATAATGACAAATTAGTCATTGAGTTTTCTTGATGTTTTGAATATTATCATTTTAAATATGAATAACAAAATACCAATTTTTCCTTTTGTGCAATTATCGAGACCAAAATTTAAAACACAGATTTGGTCTAATTGATTTGCTAAAGCTATTGTCTTTGAGAAGTTAGTAAAAAATGTTTCAATTATAAAATATTATGGCAACAATAACATTCATTATTAGAATTACTCGAAGAAATTGTTGCTCAGAATTTTGTGATCGTAAAAAGTTTTATATATATTATAAAAAATATTAAATTTTATAATAAAAAAAAATATTTTGCCTTCATAAAAATTTTACATTTATATATTCTAATTACATTTTTCAAAGAATATTATAGTTTTTAAAAAATTATGACAACAACAAAAATTTTTCGAAGAATTTTGCTCAAATCCTTACCAAGACTTTTAATGTTGCCTCCGTATGGTAAGCAAAGGGGAAATGTAATTTGATCACATTATAATTTCACTTCGTCAATTATATCATAGATATTGTAAAAAACCCTTTCAAATTTAAACCTTTTAAAATATAGGAAAATACCATTTTTTGAAAACCAAAGAATGTCTTCGCAATTTTTATTACAAATTTTGAATATAAAATCAAATTTAAACCTAAACAAATTTTGGCCTCCATAATATTAAATTTTTCTTATGCATTTTTTATAACAAAATTTAAAAATTATATGCATTTTTATAATATTTTATAATACACAACAAATATTAAACCTGTAATTAAATTTTTATTAAAATCCAATTTTTTCCATAAATATTATGATTTTTTTACGCTTTCTTTAGTTTTTAAATTGTTACTATAACAAAATTGTATTTTCAAAAAAATTCAATTATAAACTCATTAAGTCATTTATATCTTATTTGGAAAATCGAAACCAAATTAAAATTTAATGGTTTCGTTAATACATGTAAGGCATTAAAACATCTTTTATTGACAAATTTATATGGTCGAAAATTCAAAGTGAAAAATTATCTTTGATAAAGTTGAGATTATTATCATTAAATTTTGAAACTCTTTGATAAGAAGTTTTAATTATTTTATCTGAAGAAGATAAGTTAGATTTGTTCAAAACTTTTTGTTACATTTATTCCCAAAAATAATGTAACTATAATTAATGATTATAACTCATTAAAAAATTTTGAAAACAACTTTATTTCTTTAAAATTTTCCTCAGAAACACTAGAAGAGTTAAAAATTAACCAATTTTTTTATAATTTTTTTTAAATGTAATTTAAATTTTTGTTTTGTAATTAAAAAATAATTTATTTTTTTAAAAAACAAGAATTATACCAATTTTTCGTTTGTGTATTAAGAGAGAAAAATAAATCATGTAAATTATATGTATTAAAATGAAACTGATAATTTCCAAAAATATTTAGCCGGAGAATGTTATCAAATTTTCAAACTCATTATCAAACTGATTCCCTGAAATATTATCTTATAAAGCATATCTTTGATGAAGTTAATAAAAATTCTTGAACAATTTGGTGAATAATAACCTTCTCCTGGATGCTCTACATCCTGTTGTATCTCAATTCCCGATATAAAAAAAAACGGAATTGCATACTGCGGATAAGAATACTTCCAATTTTAAAATGAATTAGTTTCTATTTGATTAAAAATTTTAATTAATATTATTTAAGTCAGAGTGGTAAATCACTCTATTGTAAAAAATGACAAATTATTGGGTTAATTATTTTAAAGTAAAGAATCATCATGTTACAGGATATAACATCCGTTTTTTAATTGTTAAAAAAAATTTTTTTTTTAATTTTTTTTTAAAAAAAAATTTTTAAAAATAAATTAAAAATAGGGATTAAATTTAATCCTTTTTTTAAAAAAAGGGGAAAAAAAAAATTCCAAAGGGGGTTTTTTTAAAAAAG
>NC_069485.1:22196507-22258785 GCF_026875155.1 Cherax quadricarinatus
GAAAAATGAAAACAAGGGGGCTTTAAAAAGGGTAGGGGGTGTGTGGACCAGGGTTAACATGAAACATAAAAGTGAACAGATTAAAAAGGGCTAAAGGGCTTTGTGGCATTTTAGGGTTTTGGGAAAAGGCTATGACAGGGTGGATAGGGGAAATGTGGCAGATTTCAATGTATTTTAAAGGAGGTAGTTTACTAAAAGCATAAAGATTTTTACGGGGATAGGGGGCTAAAGTTAAGTTTAGGAAAGGGGGAAATTTTTTCCCAGAAAAAAGTAGCCTTAACAAGGAGTTGATGCCCGTGGTTGTTTAATTTTTTATAGATGGGGTTGAAAGAGAAAAATCAGGGCTTGGAAAGGGGCTGGAGTTAAAAGATAAAAATCCAACAAAGGGGGAGTTGTCACAGCTGCTCTTTCTGATGACACGTCTTTTGGGAATTTCTGAAGAGAAGTTGCAGAGTTGGGGGATGAATTTGGTAGGTGGCAAAAGAAGAAAATTAAAAGGGAATCAGGAAAGATAAGGGTTTTGAGGGTAACAAAAAAATTAGGTATAAAGATTGAAAATCAATTGGGGGGAGAGAGTTTGGAGGAGGGGACTATTCAATATTTTTGGGGGTGGACGGTAGCGGGTGGGGTCCCTTTAAAGATAGGGGAATCATAGAATTTAGAGGAAAAAAGTGATGGTGCACTTAGGAGTCTGGAACAAAAACTTTTCCTTGAGGCAAAGAGGGAATGTATGAGGTATATTTTACCAACGCTCTTTTATGGGTGTTAAAAACGTGGGTATAAAAGTTTCACGAGGAAAGGCTGGAGGCCGTGGAGATTCATGTCTGAGGGGAATGTGTGGTTTAATAAATGAGAGAATTTTTTAGTTTGGGAATTTGGAGGAGGGGCGGGGTTACCAAAACGTTTTCCAGAGGGCGAGAAGGGGTTTTGAGGGGGTTCGGACATGAAAAAGAATGGGCGAAAAAGAATGACTTCAAGAGTGATCAGTCTGTGTGGAAGGAAGGGGGGGAGGGTCGGCCTAGAAGGGTTGGAGGGAGGGGGAAAAGGGGGTTTTTTTTGTGCAAAGGGGTTTTGGGACTTCCAGCAGGCATCGTGAGCGTGTTTGATGGGATAAGGGAGAAAAATGGTTTTTTAAATATTTGACGTGCTTTTTGGAGTGTGATCAAAGTAACTTTTTAAAAAAGGGATTCGGGGAAACCCGGGGGCCAAAACCCCCGGACTTGAGTCCGGAGAGGGGAAGTACGGGCCCTTTTAAACTCTGAAGGATGGGTGTTAATGTTTTTTTAAAAAACTTTAGTGTAAAGCCCCCTTCGGGCCCAAGACGTGAGGGAGAAAAATGATGGTGAAAGTTTTTTTTTTTTTTTGGGGGCCACCCTGCCTTGGTGAAATGGGCCGGGTTTTATAAAAAAAAAAAAAAAATAAAAAAAAAATTTTTTAAAAATTTTTAAATTACTTTAAATCTATACAATTTTGAAAATTTAAAACCCACCATCTCTCTGGCCCTTTCTGATACCATTGAAAAAATTTTTGTAGTTTTTTTATTTTTTTCCCTTTTAAATCCATTTAATGTTGTAACATAAATATCTATCAAAAATCTTTCTTAACTGCTAAGACTTTCCTGTTTGTTTTCTATATAGTTTTGAAAATTCCCATTACAAAAAAAATTGAAAAAACTATGACCTTTTTTCTAATATTTTTTTATTTTCTTTTTCCATAATGTTTTATAGGGGGTTCTTTTTTCCCACAAAAAAAGTTTTTTGGGAAATTCATTTTTCAAAATATTTTTTGAAATCGAATAGATATGCCCTTAACCAGCAAAAAAATCTTGAGTTTTTTAATTTTGGCCCCAAACCGAAAAAGTATTGTCGTTTTGAAAAAATTTTCAAAAGGTTTTTTTTTATTTTTTCTAAAAGCAAAAAAATAATTTTTAAACGAGGGAAAAGGGATCTTCAAATACAATTATGAAGAAATTAGTTCGTTTTTTTTATTCACCTTTTTTTTCTTTTACTTACATAATATTAAATTTTTTCCCATATTTTTTAATAAAATAAAAATAAAATTAAATTTAAATTTAAATTTTATAGTACCCAATAGCATCAAAAAATTTTTTTTAAAAATTTTATTTTTTTAAAAAGTGTGCAAAAATAATGTCTTTACAAATTCATTTTCATCATTTTTAAAATTAAAATTTTTTTTTATTATACTTTTTTAAAAATAATAGTTAATATTTCATCAATATTTAAAACCAGCTACATACCCCTTTTTTAAATTTTTTTCCCATTGTCATTCTTACACTTTTTAAAGATTGATTAATTTTTGCTCGCTCCCTTGTTAATAAAAAGGGAAAAAGGGAGATTAAAAATTATAATACGTTTCCCCCCCATAGAAAAAGAGCACAAAAAATTTTTTATAGTAAATTGTGTAAAAAAAAAAATCCCCACTATCCAAATATCCCAAATAAATAAAAACAAAATCCATATAAAAAATCTTTTAAAATCAATTAAAGAAAAGAAATTGTTTATTTTTAAATATCAAATACATTAAATTTTTAATTTCCTTATATCTTTTAGAAAAAATACCTTTAAAAGCAAGAAAACCCAAAAACTAACATGTGATTGATTTTTGAAAAAATCAAAAATATCTAAAATAATAGATCCCTTTATCCCGTTCATTCCCTTGTTAAATTAAAAAAATTTTTTTTAATTTTTTAAAAAAAATTTCAATCTTTTTTAAAAAGTTGTTTCATAGTATAATTATAAATTTTTACATATTTTAAAAAAAAGGGTCGAAAAAATTTCATAGAATTTGTAGAAGTTACAATATTACTATTTTTAAATTAACCCTTTTACCTCCAAAGGGGCAAATTTAAATATCGAAAAAAGGTTTTTTTAAAAAAATTTATAATAAAAGTTACAAGAGGCTATAATGGGGTTCATCTATAAACCTTTTTCCAAACCCCTTTTACAAACGGGAGCAAAAATTAATTTTTTAAACTTCATAGTGAAGTTGAGAAAAAAATTTCTTTTAAGTAATTCTAATGAAAATGGGGCCCAAAAAGGGTTTTTTTTAAAAATAAAAAAAATTTAGTTATATCACACAAAAAAATTTTTAATATACTAAAATTATGAAAAAAAAATGAAATAAACTCGAAAAAAAATTTTTAACCATAATAGAAACAAATTCACTCATTTAAAAAAATTTTTATATGGATAGCACCCCAAAAAACCCCAAATAGGGCTCCCAAAGGGTTTTTTAAGTATTTTCCCTAACCTCTAAATCTTTAAGAGGACTTTAAAATTTATAAGCCCGTATTTTCGGGGATTAAATTTTCATTAAAACTAAAACTTTTGGTTCCATTTTTAAAAATAACTTTCCCACTTTAAAAAATTTTGGGAAAAAAACATCATTTTCCAAAATTTTCACAACAGTTTCTTTTTTAAAATACATAATAATTTACCATTTTGGTGTTATTTTCCTCTCGAAAAATTACGCAAAAACAAAAAAATGGTATTTTTTTTTTCTTTTTCTCCTAAAAAAAATACTCATGAAAACATCTATTAATACTTTTAAAAATAAAAAAGGGAAAAATTTGTTTAAAATTTTTTTTACCTCGTCAGATTTTTGACGAAAAAATTTAAAAAAAATCTTTTAAAAAAATCGTTTGTTTTTTCAAAATTTTTTTTAATGATTAAAATTTAATTTGATCATAGTTTACTTTTTTAAACAAATGTAACAAGGGAATTTTTAAAAATTTATCTAAAAACCCTTACCCTTCTTCAATTAATAATTAAGAACTTCTTAAAAAATATGATTTTTAAAAAATTAATAATAATATCTAAAAATTTATCAAAATGATTTCTTATTTTGAAATTTGACCTAAATAATTTTTCCCATTTTTTAAAAAGAGATGATTTACCACTCGGGCTCGTTCACATGAAATTAATGAACAACCATTAATTTTTGGGATTTTTTCCTTTTTTTCCCAAAATGAAAAGAAAAAAATGAATCTTAATGAGATGAAACGTGAATCCTTTTCTGAAATTTTTAAAATTTTTGGGGTTAAATTAACAATTCAAAAACTTTCAAAAAATAATCCGTAAAAAAAATAAATAAAAACTTTTAAAATTGGAAAAAATTTTGGGTTTTTTTAATAAAAAATTTATAATAAATAAAGTTTTTCGCTTATTGCTCAGATAGTATAACATAAAAAATTATAAAAAAGGGGAAATCATTATTGTTGTAGAACGTTTGGGTTAAATAAAACCAGAAATTTCAGCAGCATTTTTGTAGTGGGGGTTTAGGTGCAATTCGGTTTAAAACCCTTTTTAAAAATTATAGGTTTTTGAATATTTGATTTTTTATTTCAATAATTTGTAATAAAAATTGAAAATACATTTAAACTTTGTTTTGTTTTTTCGGGAAAAAAAGGGAGCGAAAAATATCAATAGCACTACACATTACAAAAGGGGAATTTTTAAAATTTTGAATAAGGTTCTTTACAAAAACGTGATATATTTAAAGAAGTGGCATATAATGCGGGATCAACAATTACATTTCTCCATTGCTTACATACTGGGGCGAAACAGGGTAATAAGTCTTGGAAAAGGGATTTGAGAAAAAATTTTTCTTCGAGAAATTTTGTTGTTATTGCCATAATATTTTGTATCGAAAAAAAGGGTCTTAATTTTCTTTTTATAAATTCCTTTTTTTTAAAAATGTAATTAGAATAAATTTTTGTAAAAATTTCTATGAAGGAAAAAATTATATATATTTTTCCAAAATATTTTTTTTTTATAAAATTTAATATTTTTTGTACAGGATGAAACCCATTTTTTCCCTAAAAACAAAAATAAATTTTTTCTTCATAATAAATACTTTTTTTTAAAGGTTTCAAAAAAAAATATTTTCCCAATAAAGAATTCATTTGTACAGTACAAGATGTAACATCCTTTTTGTTAAATTTTTAATTCAAAAATGAAAAATTAAAAATTAATAAAACCCTCAAAAGAAAATTTTTTGGTGACAAAAATTTTTGTCATTTTTGGGAAAATATAGATGATTTACCACTCAAATATTAACAAAAATTTTTAAAAAACCTTTTTTTGGGGAGGAAACTTGCAAAAATAGAAAAATTTTCTTTTTTTGGGAATAAAAAATATTTCTTGCATTTACAAAAGTTAAAGATAAACCGTGGGAATAATGGGGTAATGAACTCTTTCTTTTTAAATTTTTGGGGACAAATTTTCGGGGTAGATTTCATTTGGGTGTCCGGGGGTGGTGGCCCGGATAGTCAATTACACAGGGACTTCTGCAAACGGGGAAATTGTGTAATTTTAAAAAAAAAAGTTTTTGGGAAATTCATAAAATATTTTTTAAAAAAAATTTTTTTCATAATCAAAATTTTTTTTTTTCATGATCATATTTTTTTTCTTAGGGCCATATAAAATATTTTCCAACACAGAATTCACTTTTAATTTTGGGCATTAGTCTTGGGAACCCCCCTGACAGTACATAGGGTAACACCTTTTCCCTAAACTTGCCCAAAAAAATTTTTTTTATGGTTACACAAAATATTTTACCAACACAAATTTACCCATGGGGCAGAATTTCCTTTGTTAAGTGATTACAAAATATTTATATGTTGAAATAAATTTTTTCCCAAACCCAAATTTTTGTAATTTTTCCCCAATGATCACAAAAAAGAAAAAAATTTGGCATCATAAAATTTTTTAATCATGGGATTATAAGTCCCATTTTTTTAAAAACGGGGTTTTACATCCTTTTTGTTAATTGAAAAACAATGTTACATCCTGTATTGAACAGGATTTGGGACCAAAAAATATATATCAAAAAATTTTTTTTAATGTTTGTCAAGTTAAAAACAGGGTGTTATATCTGGGTTTGGGTTTTTTAAAATAACGAAAAAAAGTTGACGAAGAGGCATAAAAGAGGTTCCCTCTATTTAAACACCTTCTTTTTTATCTCTACAAACAAGCACAAAATTATTTTAGTCACGGGGCAAAGGAAATTTGGGGGCCAAAAATTTTTTTTTAAGGGGGGGTTCTAATTGGGGGGTAAATTTTGGGGCCATATTTGGGGGTTTTTTAAATTTTAAAAATATCCACTTGAAAAATTTTTTTTACTCAATTTTTAAAAAAAAAATGAAATATACTCTGAATAAAGATTTTTAAACCCTAATAAAACTAATTCACTCACTTTATTAATTGATTTAAAAAAATAAAAATTTATACGCTCCCCAAAAACCCATAGGGGTCCAAATGGTTTAAGTATTTTTTCTAACCTCTTTATCATTAAGAGGACTTTCAAAATTTTTAAGACGTATTTTTTAAAAGGGTTTTAATTACTTGTATACTTTTTGGGTTCTATTTTTTTATAACCCTTTTTCCTACAAAAATTTAAATTTTTTGGGAAAAACATCAGGTTTTTAAAAAATTATTTATCAGCATTTTTATTTTTTAAAACGTAATAAATTTTCCATAATTTTTATTTTTCTCTCGATAATTTGCAAAAAAAAATTGGTATTTTTGTTCTTCTATAAAAAAAAAATACCTGAAAACATCTATTTTTAAAAATTTAAAAACAAATTTTAGGAAAATTGATTTTTAAAATTTTTTTCCTCTTCTAATTTTTTACTAACAAATTGGGAAAAAAAAAATTATTAAAAAATGTGTTGTTTTTTCATAATTTTTTAATAGTTTATAATTAATTTTATCTAGTTACATATTTTTTTAACAAATTTAAAAAATTAAAATTTTTTAAAAATATATAAAACTTCTCATCTTCTTCTTCAGATACAATAATTAAGAACTTTTTATCCAAAAATTTTGTATTAAAAAATTTAAAAATAATATCTCAAAATTTTTCAAAGTTTATTTTTTCACTTAAATTCGACCAAATAATTCTGTCGTTTTTTACAATAGAGATGAAATTTTCCCACCGTGGGTCGTTTCCAAAGTCATTTAAAGAACAACCAATTTAAATTGGGTTTAATTTGATTTTCCCCAAAAGAAAAGAGTAGAATGAATCTTAATGAGATGATAAAAGTGAATCCTTTTCTGTAATTTTCAAACTTTTGGGGGTTATAGTATCAATTCAAAAACCCTCAAAAATAAACCTAAAAAAAAACAATAATTCAATTTAAAAAAATAAAATTTGGTAAATTTTTTAAAAATAAATTTTAAAAATACAAAATTTCAAATTATTTGCTCAGATATTTATCCTAAATATTATAAGAAGTCCAATCATTTTTGTTGTAGAACGATTGGGGATATACCAGCAAAGCAGCAGCAAAGTTTTGTAGTGGGAGTGAGTTTGCAATTCGATTAAATCCTTTGAAAAATTAAAAGGTTTTTTTATAATTTTTATTTTTTTATTCCAAAAAATTTGTAAAAAAATTTACATACTAATCACTTGTTTTTTTTTTCCAAAAAAAGGAGCGTAAAATACCAAACACTACTACTATTTTTTATTAAAGGGATTTTAAACTTTGAAAACGGGGTTTTTTACAATATCGTGATAATTTGACGAAGGGCATAAAATACTGATCAAAAATTAAAAATTTTTTCCAATTTCTTCCCCTGGGCCCCAAAAGTGTAATAAGTCTTGGAAAAGGGAAATTTTAGGGAAAAAATTTTTTTATTTAAAATTTTTTGTTATTGCCATAATATTTTAAAAACTAGTAAAAAAGTCTTAATATTCCTTTTTTTTACATTCCCCATTTTTAAAAAAAGTAATTAGAAATTTTTTTTTTATAAAACAAATAAATTTTTAAAGATCATTTTAATTTTTTATGGTCATATAAAAAATTTTTTCCAACACAGAAATTCCACTCCATGTGGCAGTATCTTTGTTCATGATTACAAAATATTTTTTGATGATATGAAATAATTTTACCATAATAGAAAAATTTTTTAAACCCTTATTTCTTTAAATAAAATTTTAATGATAAGTGGCCATGTTTTTTTTTTTAAATAAATAGAAAAGTTAAAATAACCCCTTAAAATTTTAAAAATACTCAATTTGAAAAAAAAAAAAAATATACTCTTAATAAAAATTTTAAAACCCTAATAAAATTAATTTACTTTAAAGGGAAAAAATTTTAAAGGATACACCCCCCAAAAAATATGGGGGGCCCCAAAAGTTGAAAATATTTTTTTCTAACCTCTTTAACATTAAGAGGGTGTTCCAAAATTTTTAAAACAGTATTTTTTAAGGGTTCAATTTTCATTAAAAAACTACTTAGTTCCATTTTTTATAACCTTTCTTTTTCCCCCACTAATTAAATTTTTTGGGAAAAAAAACCCCTTTTTCCAAAATTTCCATCAATATTTCTTTTTAATATGTAATTTTTTAACCAAAAATTTTAAAATTCTCTCTTTTGATAAATTTCGCAAACAAAAATTTTTACTTTTTTTTTCCCTTTTTCTTGTTCTTCTATAAAAAAATACTCATCAAAACATCTATTAATACATTTAAAAAAAAATTTTAGGAAAAAATTTATTTAAAAATTTTTACCTCTTTTTACTATTTTTTAAAAGAACAAATTGAAGAAAAAAATATTTAAAAAAACTGTTTTTTTCATAATTTTTTAAAAGAGTTTTTAAAATTTTTTCAAAGAAAATTATTTTTTAAAAAAATGAAAAATGAATTTTTTTTAAAAATATATCCCAACTTATCTTCTTCTTTTTAGAAAAAATAATAAAAAAAAATTTTTTATCAATATGAAATATTAAAAAATTAAAAAATAAAATCTCAAATTTAAACAAAGATGATTTCTTCACTTTGAAATTCGAAACCCTAATAATTCTGTCGTTGTTTAAAAAAGAGAAAGATTTTCCACTCTGCCGATCAAATGTCCCTTAAAGAACAAAACCCTTAATTTTTTGGGGTTTTTTTCGATTTTTCCCCAAAAAAAAGAGTAAATTAATCTTAACCCTTTTAGGTGACAACCCTCTCCAAACTCGTTCTCAGGGTCCCCAAATTTAAAAAAAAAAAAAATTATTTTCTCTTTCGAAAAGATAGAGAAACTTTTCCCCCATCAAAAGAACCAAAAAATTTTTGAAATTTTGATAGAAAACTTAAAGGAATTTTGCTCTGCAAAGGTTTTGGTCCCCGGCGAAGTTTTGCAAACGGCGATTTTGCCCACTTTGGGCCCCATTTTTTGGGCCCAAATTTTACTGTACCCAGTCGACAAAAAAAAATGAATAACGCTAAATTCTTTTTTTTTTTAAACGAATGGGTGCAAGAAAACCCCTATTTAAAGAAATTTTAAATATGCAGTACGTGGTCAAATTTAGCAATTTTGCCCAAATTTTACAAAATTTCAAAAAATGCCAATTTCCAATAGGGCCCCGAAAAAAAAAAAAAAAGACATTCCTGGCACAAAAAAGACATTTTCCCCTAGCAATTTGTCCCCTGTCTCAAGGGCCCCCCTTAAATTTCTTTTGCTTTCCACTTTGAATTTTTATTCTCACAAAAAATATAAGATTTACTGTTATGCGACTACTGCATTAGTGTAAAAAATGGTTTTAAATATTATTGGTGCACATGTGAAAGAATATTAGACTCACCAGTTGACGTGTTTTTGCACGCTTGGCACGATTTGTTTACTTTTGAAGTTTGGTAAAAATCGAACATTTCTGCTTACTTTTTAGCTCAAATTTTAAGCACCTTTCATTTTAAAAACCAGTCAAAATCATCTCAATTTCAGTAATATGTCTTCCATTCTATAAAATGAGAACAAGAAAACTAGAATACAACAATAAATTCCATACGAAAATTTAACTGCAAAGTCGCTGATTTTTTAAAAAAAAAATTGGAAAAATTTTTTTTTTTTCCTCATTATGCCCCCGTTTGCTGCAGGATTTTTTTTTGACTGTGCACATGCCCCCTTTGACCCATTCTTTAAAAGAAGGCCAACCGGGCTTTCTCCACTAGTTTTGAGGTCGCTAAATTTATGAGTATTTAGTCGTAAAAAACCCCTACGAAAAAAGACTCCTAGTACGACGAAAACCCCTTTCAAAGGGTTAATAAATGATAACGTGAATCCTTTTCTGTAATTTTCAAATTTTTGTGGTTATGGTAACAATTCAAAAACATAAAGTAATTTTTTAAAAAAAATCAAAAATTCTTTTAAATTGGATAAAAATTTGGTATTTTTAATAAAAAAATATAAAAATACAGAATTTCACTTATTTTCTCAGATAGTTTTATCAAAAATTTATAGAAATGAAAAATCATTATTTTTTGAAAAGATTGGTGATATCCCAGCAAGCAGCAGCATTTTTGTATTTTGGGGGTGACTGTGAAAATTCGATTAAACCCTTTTTAAAAATTATAGGTTTTTATATATTTGATTTTTTAATTTTCAATAATTGTAAAAAAAATTGAGATCATAGTAATCTTTATTTGTTTTTTTCAAAAAAATGGACGTAAAATTTTCAATAGCACTATTTAAAAATTAAACCAAAGGGATTTTTAAAATTTTTTGGAATTTTGGTTTTAACAATATCTTGAAAATATTGACGAATTTGGCATATAAATGATAAACAATTATATTTCTCCATTCTTACATACGGGGGGGGCCAACAGTGTAATAACCCTTTAAGGAATTTAAAGAAAAAAATTTCTTCGAGTAATTTTGTTGTTTTGCCAAAATATTTTTTAGCCCTAGTAAAAAAAGTTTTAAATATTTTTTTTAAATTCCTTTTTTTAAAAATGAAATTTAAATTTTTTTTTTCAAAAATCATAAATTTTTTTCATATCTTAAAAATTTTTTTAATGGCCCATAAAAAAATTTTTTTTCCCAAACACAAAATTTTCCTCCTTTGGGGCCCGTACTTTTTAAATTTGATTAAAAAATTTTTTAAATATAAGATATCAAAATATTTTACCATAATAAAAAATTTTTTAATCCATTATTTTTTAAGAAATTCTAATGATAATGTGGCCATATTTTTTAAAAATTTAAATGACAGTTATAAAAAAAAAAAAAACCTTTAAAATTTTATATACTCAAATAATAAAAAAAAAAATGAAAATAAATTAAAAAAATTTTTTAACCTTTAATAAATTTAAATTTTCATTAAGGTAAAAAATTTAATGGATAGCACCCCCAAAAAAAAATAGGGCTCCCAAAGGGTTGAATATTTTTATACCCCTTCATCATTAAGGGGACGTTCAAATTAAATAAGACAGTATTTTAAAGGGGTTCAATTAAAAAAAAAAAACTATTTGGGTTTTCCATTTTTTTATAACTTTTTTTCCCACTAAATAAATTTTGGGGAAAATCATCATTTTCCCAAAAATTATATCAATTTTTTTCTTTTTTAAATATGAAAATAATTTCCCAGGTTTTTATTTCTCTCTCGATAATTACGAAAATTTAAAAAAATTGGGAATTTTTGTTTTTCTTCTTGTTTTTTCTAAAAAAAAAATACTCATCAAAAAATCTATTAATACTTTTAAAAAACATTTAGGGGAAAATTTGTTTTTAAATTTTTTTAAACCTCTTCTACAAATTTTTAATGAACAAATTGAAGAAAAAATTTTTAAAAAACCCATTTTTGTTTTTCAAAATTTTTTTAAATTTGATTAAAATTTATTGAAAAGGTTACATTTTTTTGAACAAATTAAAAAAATGAATTTTTGAAAAATATATAAAAACAAATTTTCTTCTTCAATAAAATAAAAAAAAATTTTTTTTTCAATTAAGTTTTAAAAAATTTAATAATTTTCACAAATTTATCAAAGATGATTTCTTAAATTTTGAAATTCGACCATAATAATTCTGTCGTTACAATAAGAAGATTTCCCACTCGGCTCGATCACATGTCATTATCGACAAACCCCAAAAATTATGGGGGTTTATTTCCCAATTTTTCCCCCTGAAAAGAGTAGAAAGAAACTTTAAAGAATGTTTTCGTGAATCCTTTTTTGTAATTTTTAAAACTTTTGTGGTTTTAGTAAAAAATTCAAAAAAATCAAAGAAATCCGTAAAAAAAATCAAAAATTCCCATTAATGGGTAAAAAATTTTGGGATTTTTAATAATAAAAATAATAAAAACCGAATTTCACTTAAATTTTTTCAAAAGTATTATTATAAATTTTTAAGAAGATTCCAGTCATTATTAAATTTAGAACTTGGGGATTTACCAGCAATGCAGCAGGATGTTTTTTTTGTGGGTGACTGGGGCAATTCGAGTAAAACCTTTTTAAAAAATCGGTTTTTTTATATTTGGGTTTTTATAAATTTAATAATTTTTAATAAAAATTGAGTTTCATAGTAAACTTTATTTTTTTTTTTTTCGAAAAAATGGTCATAAAATATCAATAGCACTACAATTTTTTAACCCAAAAGGGAAAATTTTAAATTTGAAAATTGTTCTTTACAAAAAATCTTGATATTTTTGCGAAGTGGCAAAATTTTAAAGCGATCACTATAAAAATTTTTCCATTGTTTTCATACTGGAGCCCCAACAGTTTTAATTTAAAACCCTTTATAAGGGAAAATTTTAGCAAAAATTTTTTTTTAGTTAAATTTTTAAAGTTGGGGCCATAATATTTTATAGTCTTAAAATTCTTTTTTTTATATTCCTATTTTAAAAATGTAATTTTAAAAAATTTTTTTGAAGGCAAAAAATTTTAAATATGATTTCAAAAATTTTTTTTTTATAAAATTTAATTTTTTTTATATAAAAAATTTTTTTTATGATCAAAAAAAATTAAATTTTGAATTTTAAAGTGAAATTTTGAAACATTTTTTATAAAATATTTTATGCATAGAAAAAAATTTTTTTCCATCAAAGTAATATTTTTAATAAAACAATATTTAAAAATTTTATGTAAAAAAAAAAAAAAAGGGAAAAATTCATTTTTAAATTATCCCCCTTCTAAAAGGAAAGTTTCCCTTTGAATTTGCCCAATTTCCCAAATCTTTTGATCTAAAAAAAAAAAAAAAAATTTTCAAAAGGGTTTGGGGAAATATTTTTAAATTTTAATTTCTTTATGTTCTATGACCCCTAAAAAATTTTAACCCTCATATAAAAAGGTTTACTTTCCCCCATAAATGATAAAAATTGTATTTTGAAATTGCCCAATAAACCCAAATGGTTTTTATTTTTTCTAACCTCTTATCAAGAGGAAATTTTAAAATTTTTAAGACAGTATTTTTTAGGATTTTTTTGTATAATATCTTTGGGGTACAAATTTTTTAATTTTTCCGGTAAAATAAAAATTTTTGGAAATTTAACAAATTTCCCAAATTAAAAAAATTTGTAGTTTTATTTTTTAAAACATAATAATTTACCATAAATTTTTTTTTTTCTTTCGATTTAAATTTCATTTAAACGAAAAAATTTTTTATTCACCCGTTTGTTCTTCTAAAAAACAAATTTAGTTTTATTACCAAAATACCCTTTTAAAACAAATTTAAAAAAAAATTAAAAGGAAAATTTTGTTTAAATTTTTTTCCTCTTTAGTGTTTCTGAGGAAAAAAACTATTAAAAAATAAAGTTGGGTTTTTTAAATTTTTTAATAAGTTATAATCATTGATTTAAAAATTTCATTTCTTTTTTAATAAATGTAAAAAAAAAATTTTTGAAAATAAAACTAACAACTTATCTTCTTCAGATACAAAAATTTAAAAAAAATTTTTTAACAATATAGTTTTTTAAAAAAAATTTAAAAAATATTTCAAATACATCAAAAATAATTTCTTTTCTTTGAAAATTCGAACCCTTTAAAAATTCTGTCCCTCGTAAAAATAGAGATAATTTTTCACTCGTGCTCGTTCACATTCATTAACAACAAAACCATTAATTATTTGGGTTTATTCAATTTTTTTTTAAAAGAAAAGAAATAAATGAATCTTAATGAGATTATAACCGGGAAAACTCTTTTGAAATTTTCAAACTTTTGTGGTTATATAACAATTTAAAAAAAATCAAAGATAAACCCTTAAAAAAAATCAATAATACTATTAATGGATTAAAAATTTGGTATTTTTAATAATAAATAAAATAAATACAAGATTTCCTTATTTTTCCCGATAGTATTATTAAAAATATTTAAGGGAAAATTTCCAAAACATTAAATTTTTGTAGAAACATTTTGGGGATATAAACCGAAATGAAACAGCATGTTTATAGTTTTGGGGGAGTGTGGGAAATTTGATTAAAAACAGTTTTTTAAAAATTAAAAGGTTTTATATATTTGATTTTTATATTCAAAAAATTTGAATAAAATTTATATTTTCAAAAACCCTCTTTGTTTTTGTTTTTTTGGAAAAAAAGGTTTGTAAAATTTTCAATAGCACTACTTCTATTACCAAAGGGACTTTTAAATTTTTTAAAAGGGGTTTCCTTTTCAATAACTAGGGTATAATTGACGAAGTGGCCTTTTAATGCTGAACACTATTACATTTCTCCATTGCTTACATTAACTGGAAACACAACGTTTAATAAGTCTTTGGGAAGGGGAAATTTTAGCAAAAAATTTTTTCGAGTAATTTTGATTTTTGTTTTTTTTCAAAAATATTTTTTTAGTCTTGATATTTTTTTTTTTTACAATTTTTAAATTTTTAAAAAAGTAATTAGATATATTTTTTTTAAAAAATTTCTATGAAGGGGAACCCTTATTTTATGATTGCAAAAAATTTTTTTTTTGAAAAAATTTAAAATTTTTTTTTTTGATAAATATGCTCATTCAAAAAATTCAAAAAAAATCAAGATAAAGTTTTTTCTCTATATTCTTTTTAAATATTTGGGTAAATTAAATTTTTAGCTTTAATATTGTAATATTAATTTTTTCTGTTATAAAAAATAATTTAAATTTTTTAATAAAAAAAAAAATTTTTTCAATATATATAAATTTTTCCTTCATAAAAATTTTACCTTTATATTTTCCCATGACAACAACATTTTAAAATTTCTCGAAGAAAAACCAAGGGGGGGCTTTAAACCAAATTTTTCCCCAAAAAGGGTTTTAAAAAACTTCAATTTTAACCCCCCCCCCCCCCCACCCCCTTCCCCCCCCCCCCCCCCAAACCCCCCAAAAACCCCCCCCCGCAACTCCTTTTTTTCTTTAAAATAAAAGGTTCCTTTAAAAATAAAAAATTTTTAATTGGAATGGGGTTTTATAAAATTAAAGGGTTTTTGTTTTTAAAGCACAAGATGCAAAACCTGTTTCGTTTCTTTTTAAAATGGTTGGGCTTGTCTGTATCAGTTTTTGATAATTTTTTTTATAATTTGGGAAAAAATATTTAATGAAAGTAAAATCTTTTATATGGTTAAAAAATTGTTTTGGGGGGTTATTGATTAAAATTTTAAAAAACTTTTCCCAAAATTTGTATTTTTTTTTTTTTCTTTCTAGATCAAATACAGATCAAAAATTAATGATAATATTTCAACTTTATCAAAGATGATTTCTTCACTTACTGTGCTCGTTCACATGTTATTAACGAATAGCCGTTAATTATTTAATTTATTCGATTTCACATGCTTCAACCTCTCTCGCTGCTGCTTCCCTTTTTGCTTTTATATCTCTTATAAAAAGGGTCAGTACTTACTATTAAAAATTAATAATATCTCAACAGACAATAATGTTATCAATTATCCACTTCTAAAAGGAAAGTTCCATGTTGATTAGGAATTATCCAAAACTTTAGTGGGAAGTATTTATTAATCACATTTCTTGACCATAAACATAGAAAAATTTTAACCATT
Organism: Cherax quadricarinatus; assembly: GCF_026875155.1. Taxonomy (NCBI): domain Eukaryota; kingdom Metazoa; phylum Arthropoda; class Malacostraca; order Decapoda; family Parastacidae; genus Cherax; species Cherax quadricarinatus. The sequence continues at coordinate 22,212,251 of NC_069485.1, forward strand.
TTAGTATCGCAAAATATTTTACCATCATAGATTTTAAACCACCATTGAGAAACAGGATATTAAATCCTGTTGTTAAGTTGAAAAACAAGATACTGAACAGGGGTTGGACCTATTATCATAAAAAATTTTTGTCCAAGAGGAAATGTAAATTTATAAGACAGTATTTTCAGGAATTTAATTAGATAATATGAGTTTGGATAAGATTTAAAAAATTCTTCAACAAATTTTAACCATCACAGTAATTTGTTTACACAAACAAACAATACAAAACAATTTTTATTACTATTGTTCCATAATATATATACATATGTACAGTCACTGAACATGTTCCTAGAACTGCTGCAGCTTGTGGAACTCTTTGAAACATGAGTATATGCAGAGAGATACTTTACACTCCTCACACATAGAACAAGTGTCTCTGCGTGTTTTTGGGCATTTTGTGGTATACATACATACATAACACCTCTTCTGAGCATTTTTCTTGGCAGTAGTAGGAGGCAGTTGTATGGGGTAGTGATCACCAGGTCTCATACAAGATGACGTCTGTGGGCGCTGGTCTATTGCAAGAGTTGCTCCTTGGTACTTTGCAATTATTTGTTTGATTACTGACAGGCAAAATTCACCATATTTTGATGTTTTGTTGGTCTTCAACTTGTATATGTTATAAGCATTTAGCATAGAGATATCAACAAGATGGAAAAAAAGTTTTGTATACCACTTATAACTCTGTATACAGTCTGTAAACCCAATCTGCATGTCACATTTGTCCACTAAGCACATATTGAGGTTGTAGTCCATGACAGCTGCAGGCTTTAGAATTGGTTCATTGGTCTCTTTATTGTCCCTGCCACTGGGTACCATTTTGTTTTTGTGAACTGATGTTAACAATGTGACATCACATTTGTCATGCCACCGAAATGCCATTATTTCATTGGCAGCGAAGGCTTGCACCTCACCTCTGCGAGTGCCAGCGTCGAACCTTGGCATATGTTTACGATTACCACGCACTGTGCCACACACGTCTGTCAAGTTTACCCACAAGAAATCACTGAGTAAGGGGCTTGTGTATCAGTTATCAGTAAATAACATATGCCCCTTACCAAGATATGGTTCCATCATTGTTCGAACCACATCACCAGAGGTACCCAATAACTTCATGGTAGTATTACTGCCAGTGTACACAATGATATCCAAAACTAGACCACTTCTGCAATCACACAGTACAAATAGCTTTATACTAAAGCATTTCCTCTTGCTTGGTATATATTGCTTGAATGACTCGTCAATAACAAGCTTCCTGAAGGGATAAAAATACATGCAGCATCTTTGTTTTAGGTACATAAACACATTTCTGATCTTATATAACCTGTCGCTTCTGTCAGGCCTGGTTTTATCTGAAAAGTGTAACATACGTAACAGTATCAGGAAACGATTGACACCTATAATGTCACTAAAACCTTGAGTTGAAATCAGGCATTCTGTTGCCCAGTAGGTGGTGACAGTGTGCTTATACATTATTGTTGCAAAAAACAGGTACATCTCTGCCACAGTTGTCTTCTTCCACTTGTGTAGCCATAATTTTGGTGAGAGAATTGTATTTGCTATGGTGTATTTACAGTATGTGTTTGTTTCCTTGACAATTATGTCCATCAGAGGTTCATCGAAGAATAACTCAAAGCAGTCCAGTTCACTGGCATTGTTCCCAAGTGTACAAGATGACTTTATTCCACTTTGTGTTTCATCAAAGTCATGGGGACTGGGAACAAACTCATCACCGTCCTGCCAATCCCAGATGCGGTCTGCTGATGGAGGCTGGATATTGTACAATGGTTGTGGTTTTGCAGGTTGTAGTGGTTCAGGTTGTGGGAGTGTGGGGTAGGGTGGTTGTTGTGCTGAGTCAGCAGCGTGGGTAGTAGCATGGCCCGCTGATGGTGCCACATGGGTCATGCCACCCTCACTTCTTTCACCACCATTGCCTCCTCCTTCACTCTCATCATTCATACCCATCGTTACAATATCGTCATCTTCACTATCAGGTCGTAGTGTAGGGCCACAGAATGTGCTCCCAGAGTTTCTCCTTCCCCTTGGAACAACATATGAAACACTACCAGACTGCATGCTACTTCGTACATACTGCCGCTTCACTGGGGAATATTCACTCTCACTAGAACAGTTTTCAATGACCTTGAAATCATTATCACTATCACTGTTATCATCTGGGTGTTGTACACGACCAAATAGTTTCCTCTTTCGTCCTGGTACAGGCGAACGTGAACGTGAACAAGCTGGCATAGCACCAGAGGTGGAAGGTTGTGGGTCATTTGGGTTTTCATCATTAATTACATTATCCTGGACACTTTTTCTGGTAACACTCACTCCAAAACCCTGGAATTCACTGTCACTGACATTTTTATCGCTGTTAGAGCTATCACTTGGGAACAAAAGACCTCCAATCTGCCAAGGAGTGAGGAACTTCTTACCGAGAGGCATGGTGAAAATGGACTGACAACAGTACCCACAATGCACCGCTGGGTCCCAGATTTTTTTCACAAGGTGCACACCGACCACTGAGACCCATGTAGGAAACCCTGTTCAGTACATAAAATATTTTACCAACACAAAATTCAACTCCTGGAAACTCCCTTGTACAGTACAGGATGTAACATCCTATTTCTCAACTTGACAAATTTTTTTCATGATATAATTTTTTTGCAGGGTTAAATAAAATATTTTTACAAACACAGAATTCACTTCATGTGGCAGTAATTGCCATATAGTGTATATTTTTTTGAAAACATTCTCTTATCTTTAGATCTAGAAAGAAAAATGAGATACACAAATGTTAGGAAGTATTTATTAATCACATTTCTTTATGTTCTATGACCACTACAATAATTTATTTTCAATAATCACAAAATATTTTATTTAATGATCTAAATTGTAATATTTTCAATAAAATGGCCTAAGACTTTGTCACTGTACATATTTCTCTTACCGGTTTCTACCATCATATAAAAGATTTTACTTTCATTGAATATTTTTTACCATTATAGAAAAATTATCATAAACTGATACAGAGACACCAGTTGAGAAATGAAACAGGATGCGCATCCTGTACTGTACAGAATATATTACCATAATATAAAACATTTATAAAAATTTTTACTAACTAGTTGAGAAACAGGATGTGCATCCTGTACTGTACAGGATAGGCAGATGAGGTGAATTCTGTATCATTATATAAAATATTTTATGATCATAAAAATTTTAACCATCAGTAATATTTTATTTAATGATCCAAAATATTTCACGATCATAGAAAAATTTTAACCATTGTGGCATCATAAAATATTTTCCACCATTGAGAAACAGGATGTTACATCCTGTTGTTAATTTCAACAGGATGTTACATTCTATTGTTAAGTTGAAAAACAGGATGTTGCATCCTGTACTGAACAGGGGTTGGACCACATGGAGTTTGTGAATTCTATGTTGGTAAAATATTTTATATGATACTAAAAAAAATATATGATCATAAAAATTTTTTTATTGCAATAGAGATGATTTACCACTCATGACTTAAATAATATTAATTAAAATTTTTAACCATAATAGAAACTAATTCATTTTATCTGGAAGTATTCTTAGTTTGCAATATGCAATATCCTGTTTTTTTTTATATCAGATTGAGATGACAAACAGGATGTAGAGCATCCAGGAGAGAGAGTTATTATTCACCAGAATTGTTCAAGTATTTTTACTAACCTATCATCAAAAGAATATGCTTTATAAGATAATAGTTTCAGGGAATCAATTTGATAATATGAGTTTGATAAATATTGATAACATTCTCCGGCTACAATAATTTTTGGAAATTTATCAGTTTCATTTTTAATACATAATAATTTACCATGATTTATCTTTTTCTCTCGATAATTACACAAACGAAAAATTGGTATTTTTGTTCTTGTTCTTTTAAAAAAATTATTATGTATTTCATTACCAAAACACAAATTAATACATTTAAAAAAATTATGGGAAAATTGGTTAAATTTTTTACTCTTCTAGTGTTTCTGAGGAAAAAGCTATTAAGAAATCAAGTTGTTTTTCATAATTTTTTAATGAATTATAATCATTAATTATAGTTACATTATTTTTGAATAAATGTAACAAAAAATTTTTGAATAATATATAAAACTTATTTTTTTTAGATTCAATAATTAAAAATTTCTTATCAATATGAGTTTCAAAAATTAATGATAATATCTCAACTTTATCAAAGATGATTTCTTCACTTTGAAATTCAACCATAATAATTCTGTCATCGTTATAATAGAGATGATTTACCACTCGTGCTCGTTCACATGTCATTAACGAACAGCCATTAATTATTGGATTTATTCGATTTTCCAAAATGAAAAGAGTAGAATGAATCTTAATAAGATTATAATGTGAATCCTTTTTTGAAAATTTCAAACTTTTGTGGTTATAGTAACAATTTAAAAACATCAAAGATAATCCATAAAAAAATCAATAATATCTATTAATGGATAAAAATTTGGTATTTTTAATAATAAATATAATAGATACAGGATTTCACTTATTTGCTTAGATAGTATTATTATAAATATTATAAGAAGATGCCAATCATTATTATTGTAGAACGATTGGTGATATACCAAAAATGCAGTAGCATATTTATAGTGTGGATGAGTGAGCAATTCCACTAAATCCGTTTGAAAATTATAGGTTTTATATATTTGATTTTTATATTCAATAATTTGTAATAAAAATTGCGATATATAGTCATCTTTGTTTTTTTTTTTTTTTTAAAAAATGGTCGTAAAATATCAATAGCACTACTATTATTACCAAAGGGACTTTTAAATTTTGAATAGGGTTTTTTACAATATCTCTGATATAATTGACGAAGTGGCATATAATGCTGATCAATGATTACATTTCTCCATTGCTTACATACTGGAGCGCAACAGTTTAATAAGTCTTGGTAAGGAATTTGAGCAAAAATTTCTTCGAGTAATTTTGTTGTTGTTGTCATAATATTTTATAATCTAGTTCTTTTAAAAAAGTAATTAGAATATATGATGGTAAAATTTTTATGAAGGCAAAATTATATATGATTGCAAAATATTTTTTTTATTATAAAATTTAATATTTTTTATAATATATATAAAACTTTTTACGATCATAAAATTCTGAGCAACAATTTCTTCGAATAATTCTAATAATGTTATTGTTGCCATAATATTTTATAATCAAAGCATTTTTACTAACTTCTCAAAGACAATAGCTTTTGGGAATCAATTAGACCAAATCTGTGTTTTAAATTTTGGTCTCGATAATTGCACAAACGAAAAATTGGTATTTTTGTTCTTATTGTTCTTGATCTTCGTTCATATGTTATTAATGAATAATAATTAAAAAACATCAAAGATAAACTCAATGACTAATTTTGTCATTATTGTCAATAATGAACTATATAAAAAATAGCAAAATTTTCTGATTTTTAATTTAAACATATAATTTTCCAACCCTTTTCACAACAAAACCACCTTTACCCTCCTCTCTTCCTTCAATTGCCTGAAAAGTGTAACATACATAACAGTATCAGGAAACGATTGACACCTATAATATCACTAAAACCTGGAGTTGAAATCAGGCGTTCTGTTGCCCAGTATGTGGTGACAGTGTGCTTATACATTATTGTGGCAAAAATCAGGGCTCCCAGAGTTTCTCTTTCCCCTTGGAACAACATATGAAACACTACCAGACTGTATGCTATGTCGTACATACTGCCGCTTCACTGAGGAATATTCACTCATTGTCACCATCACTGCTATCATCTGGGTGTTGTACACGACCAAATAGTTTTCTCTTTTGTCCTGGTACAGGCGAACATGAACAAGCCGGCATAGCACCAGAGGTTGGAGAATGTAAAAATAGTAAAATTTCTGATTTTAAATAGCAATGTAAATATTTCTTGCATTTATAAAAAATTTTAAAGATGAACTCGAATGGAATAATTTTTAGCAGGAAAATCATCGAGGAGCATAGGGGAGTATTACATAAGCTCACAAAAATTAATAAACTCATTCTTAATTAGAATTTGGAACAGAATTTCTGGGTAGAGTTTCAGTTGGTGGTCCTGGTGGTTGTGGTCCCGGAGAGTCAAGTAGCACAGGGACTTCAGCGATCGTGGCGATTGTAGCGATGGTGGTGATGATGGTGATGGTGGCGGTTGTATACCTATCGATCTTATAATATATTGGTATTCATCTTTAAGTGATACAATTAAATTATTTTGTATTTTTTTTTTCATAGTTTCGTCTTTAAATAACTTCATAACAATATGATTTACTAAGAAAGTAGCATTAAATGTAAGGTACATACATCCATGTCCATGAGTAAGTAGATCTCTTAAAGAACCATTAAATTTTATTGCTACAAAAATATAACGACTATTATCATACGCTAATCGTAAAATTAATATATATCTACTTGCATTAAAAGTGTAATTATTGGTACTGTAAAAATATTCATTACAATTAATATAATACAGACGATTCACTTTTTCTTTAGCCACCCTGAATTTCTTTACATCATCTTCTTTCCACGCTTCACTAGAAAATGTAATGCGATCCAGATAATCCTGATAATTGAAAGCATTACCCGCTAGTTTGTAAATTTCCGAGACTGTCGAGACCTCATTTACGTAAGACTTAAATGTAACAGCTGACATGTCAACATCTGGGATGGTTAAGGAGGGGCTGTGGTCACACTAGTTTTCCTACGTTTTCTTTCTTCTTTCACCAGACACCATCGCCATCTCTCTCTTTCGATGCAGAATTCACACTCCACGTGGCCTTGGGAGTACAGAATAAATAAACATTTTAAGGTTAAATAAAATATTTTACTTACACAGAATTCATTCTCTATGTAGCAGTAGTCTTAGAAACCAACTATAGTCTTTGAACAACTCCATAACAATATGATTTACTAAGAAAGTAGCATTAAACATACCTTTGATGACGAGCTTTGGTGACAGCTGACATGTCAACATCCAGAGTGGTCACACAGGGTGACCAAGGAGGGGATGGTCACAGATTGAGTTAATCAGATCAACACACCACCACCTCTCCCTTCAGACCTAGCAATGACAAAACAGGATGTACATCCTGTACTATACAGAATAAATATATTACTATCATATAAAAACAACATAAGCCTTATTTCCGTAAAAATAGTACAATATCATCATGTAATTCCTTGCATTTATATAAAATTTCAGAAGAATTCGATGGAATAAATTTGGCAGGATATCGAGAAGCATAGGCGATTAGTACATTAGTTTTGCTATAATTTATGAATCATCAGCCCCTTGGTTTTGAATTTGGGGAAGAATTTCTGGGTAGAATTTCAGTTGGTCCTGGTGGTCCCAGACAGTCAAGTGGCACAGGGACTTTAGTGATGGTGGTGATGGTGGTGATATGTCTATCGATCTTATAATATATTGGCATTCGTCTTTAAGTGATAAGATTAAATTATTTTGTATTTTTTTTTTGCATAGTTTTGTCTTTGAAATAACTCTATAACAAAATTATATTTCTAAGAAAGTAACATTAAAGGTAAGGTACATATAATCCATATAAGCTATTAGGTAGATTTCTAATTTTCACATTGTTTTTAAAAATTTTTTGCTAAAAAAAATATAACGACTATATCGGGCACTAATCGTAAAATTAATGTATATTTATCTACATAAGGGTAAAAATAAGGGCAATTAATTTTACTGTGAAAATCATTACAAAGGCAATGGCAATTAATTTTACTGTGAAAATTATTACAATCAATGTAATACAGACGATTCACTTTTTCTTTAGCCACCCTGAATTTCTTTACATCGTCGTTTTCCCACTCTTCACTAGAAAATGTAATGCGATCCAGATAATCCTGATAATAGAATGCATTACCCACTAGTTTGTAAATGTCCGAGACTGTCGAGACCTCATTTACATAAGACTTAAATGAGCTCGTGCCAGCTGAGGAAGAGTTAGTGTTTGAGAAAAAAGAAGGACTGGCCACATCTGGGGTGGCCAAGGAGGTGGTCACAGATGAGTCTTCTACTTTATAATTTTTCAAGGCCAAAGAAGGACTGGCCACATCTGGGGTGGCCAAGGAGGGAATGGTCACAGATGAATTTTCTACTTTATGATTTTTCAATTCTTTGGCCAAAGAAGGACTGGCCACATCTGGGGTGGTCAAGGAGGGGATGGTCACAGATGAATTTTCTACTTTATGATTTTTCGATCCTTTGGCAAAAGAAGGACTGGCCACATCTGGGATGACCAACGAGGGGATGGTCACAGATGAGTCATCTACTTTATGCTTTTTCGATCCTTTAGCTGGACAATGTCGGGTAGCCATATCTGGAATGATCAGAAGGGCTTGTTGTACCTTCTTATTCCAATCAGAACAGCACACCTCCTCTCCCTTCAGACCTATGGTCGGCACTGACTTGCTGATAACAGAGTACCTCTTCCTACAGCCACCCTAACAGTTACTAATTAATGTTTCAAAGATTCTAGCACAAAATTGTAAGAAAAAAATAACGATTGAGAAATAGGATGTACATAATTACAAAATATTTTATTTAATAATCTTAAATATTTTACCATAGAAAATTTTTGATTACAGTAATATATTTTCAATAATCACAAAATATTTTATTTAATGATCTAAAATATTTTACCATAGAAAAATATCAAAATATTTTATTTAATAATCTAAATTGTAATATTTTCAATAAAATGGCCCAAGACTTTGTCACTGTACATATTTCTCTGTTAAACAATGCCAGACTGGCTGCCGAGCAACTAGAAAATGTTGGGTACTTCTTTCTCTTGGGGTTTAGATAGTTCATCTGTGTTATGATTCTGCCAGTAACAGAAGTAACATACATTTTTACAGGTTCCCTGCATTCTAATCTTCCAGACTCAATGGCACTTGTGTCTGAGTGCAACAGTTAGTTTGTTATGCCCATGCGCCTAACAAGCAATGAAAGGCGCTTCTTGTTCCTGAAGAGATCATGGAACAGGGTCAACCTGGTTTAGAGATCTTCATTTTCTTTATGTAGTTGATCATGTTCTTTAGTCAGTTTGGATAATTCCTCCTGTACTTGTGATGATGCACCAATAGAAGTAGTAGCAATTTTACCGTCTTCTTCCATTTCCTGTGACACGCACTGAACCTTTGTGAGTGAAAGTCCACTCTCTTGTTCTAATCTTCCAGACTCAATAATTTGCTTTCTTTTGCCTTCACCTGCAGATTGTCCTTCACCATTAGGCTTCAGAGGTTTACAATTTGATATATTTGGACATGGTTCTTCAGTTTGTCTTCCTGCTTCTGCCTGTGCCACAGAGCTTTCCTGCTTGCTTGCAAACGCATTCTTACTGATAGATTTTACTAAGGCTCTTTCCTCAGTATGTTCATCAACCTGAGCTACAGCTCCTTGCTCTTCACTGTTAGGTCTGTTATTTTCTTCATCAGATTTTGCTGGCTTGAACAATGTAGTTATTGGGATGGCTGATGGGATTGTTGGCTGAACAGGTACTGCTCCAGCAACTGTTGAAGAGCGAGCAAGGTCCCAGCAAATAGGTTTTACAGCTTTGTCTGTTCCACTTCCTGGGACACGAACATAGGAATGTATAGGATCTCCAATTTCATATGAAGCAACCATTTTAGCAAAATCTTTGCAACTAGTCGAGTTAATGTATGCCTTTGCACGTTTATCAGCACCAAGAGTTTTTACTCAACTACTCAGTACACTGGGAGTAAATGGCTGCTTAGAGAGCTGTACTGTACATACAGAAAGGATGTCCAAAGTTCTACTTCCAATAAGAGCAGCACACCTCCTCTCCCTTCAGACCTATGGTCGACACTGACTTGCTGAGAACAGAGTACCTCTTCCTACAGCCACCCTAACAGTTACCAATTAGTGTTTCAAAGATTCTAGCACAAAATCGTAAGAAAAAAATAATGATTGTGAAATAGGATGTACTACATCCTGTACTGTACAGGATAAAGTGAGGTACCACCACTACACTGCACACAAGATATTCATGTTCACAACTTGTTTAAAACACAATACCAGCAATGCAGCAGCATGTTTGTAGTGTGGGTGAGTGTGCAATTCGATTAAATCAGTTTGAAAATTATAGGTTTTATATATTTGATTTTTATATTCAACTATTATTACCAAAGGGACATATCAGAAAGAAAAAAAAAATAAGTTACAACTGTTCTAAAGTATTTAAACAATTTTTTTTTCATGATACTAACCAATCATATAATTGTTTTTAGGTTCATTAATAACAAGAATTAAAAATATTAAAAATAATATATAAGCAGCCATCCTGAATTTCTTTACATCGTTGTCTTTCCACTCTTCACAAGAAAATGTAATGCGATTCAAATAATCCTGATAATAGAACACATTACCCACTAGTTTGTAAGACTTGAATGATAAATGTGACAGCTGAGCTCGTGCCAGCTTAAGAGTTTGTGTTTGAGAAAAAAGAAGGACTTGCCACATCTAGGGTGGCCATACTCCTATTAATCATAAAAAAAAAACTTTTTATCATATAAAAAAACACTAGTTGATAAAGATGATATTATTACCTTTTGTACTGTACAGGATGTAACATTAGAATTCAGAAAAATTTAGTACCTTTTTTTTTTTTAAAAAAAAATGAAATTTTCATCAGAATTACTTCAAGAAATTTTTGCTCAAATTCCCTACCAAGATTTATTAAACTATTGTGCTCCAGTGTGTAAGAAATGGAGAAATGTAATTATTGATGAGGATTATATGCCAATTCGTCAATTATATTATAGATATTGTAAAGAACCTAATTTAAAATTTCAAAATCCTTTTAGTAATAATAGTAGTAGTGCTATTGAAATATTATGACCATTTTTAAAATATGAAGATGACTATGTATTTCAACTTTTATTACAAATTATTGAATATAAAAATAAAATATATAAAACTTATAACTTAAAAATTGATTTAGTTGAATTGAAAAGTCATCCATATTATTTACATGCTGCTGAATTACTTGAAAATCACCAATCATTCTATAATAATAATGATTGGCATCTTCTGTTAATATTGATGATAGTACTATCTAAGAATGTGAGTGAAGTCCTGTATTTATTATATTTAGTATTAAAAATACAAAATTTTTATCCACTGGTGGATATTATAGATTTTTTTTATGGATTATGTTTGATGTTTTTAAATTGTTACTATAATCATAAAAGTTTAAAACTTTCCACTTACAATCATACTAAGATTAATTCTGCTCTTTTCATTTGGGAAAATAGAATTAATGGTTGTCCATTAATGACATCTGAACGAGCACGAGTTGTAAATCATCTTTATTGCAACAAGGATAAAATTGTTAATGTTGATTTTTTGAGTACAGAAACTATTTTTGAGATATTATTATTAATTTTTAATAATTATAGCAATAAAAAGTTTTTAATTATTATATCTAAAGAAAATTACGTCTATTCAACTTTATTATCTTTAGAAAAATCATTATATTATTTGTTTAAAAATGTAACTATAAATAGTTATAGCTTTTATGAAAGAAAAATAGAATGTGAAAAATATGAAAAATATGATTTCATAATTCTCTTCACCTCATATGAAGAAATAATAGAAAAAGTAAAAAAACTAACCAATGTTACTCTAATTTTTTTTAAATATATTAATTGGTATTTTAATAATAATATATTTTTTAAAATAACAAACTCAGAAATTCCACTTTTTCATTTAATGTATAATTATGAAAAACACATACTCTATTTTGGTAAATTATTATGTATTAAAAATGAAACTGATATTGAAACTGATGATTTTGCAAAAATTTTTTCAGTAGGAGAATGTTGGAAAAATTGGAATGATGATGTAAATATAAACACACAAACTGTAATCAACTCCCTGAAACTATTGTCATATGAACTGTTTTACATTTGGGATGATAGCAATAAATATATAAAAATTTATAATTCTCAAAAATTTTTGCACAAATACATAAAAATTTATAATCCTCAAAAATTTTTGCTATCTTCCAGTGAATAGATCTTTATTTTTTAACTAATTAATTTTAGAATAAACTATAAATATTCAACTACTTCTTTTTTAAATTAATAATGACAGCAATACCAGAAATATTTCTTCAAGAAATTTTTGCTCAACTTCCTTATGAAGACCTATTAAATTGTTGTGCTCCAGTTTGTAAGCAATGGTGGAATGTAATTGGCAATCAATATTATATGCCATTTCGTCAGTTGTATTATCGATATTGTAAAGAACCTTACTCTAAATTTCAAAGTCCTATTGGTAAAGACAGCATTAATAATAATAATAATGATAGTTATATCAGTGCTATAGAAATATTGAAAAAAATTATTTTATATAATTCTTTTCCTGTTATTACTCCATTTTTAAAAATAATTGAATATAAGAAATCTCGTAAAATCTATAATTTAAAAAATGACTTATTAGAATTTTATAATCATCCAATGTATTCTTCAGTCGTTACATTAATTATAGAACAAAAACAACATAAATTTCAGCTACAGTCAAATATTATCAATGGCTGGCATATAATAGCCTTAATAGCAAAATTTTCTCGGGATGTAAGTGAAATTCAATATTTAATATATTTAATATTAAAAATACCAAAATTTTTTTCATTGGTTGAAATTATAGATTTTTTTTATGGATTATGTATAATGTTTTTGTGTCATTATTATAATTACAATATATTTTATACTGATCATTACAAAATTCACTCTGCTCTTTTTCTTTGGGAAAATCGAATTTATGATGGTGAATATCCCTTAACAACAACAACAAGAACGTGTGAACAAGCAAGAGTAATTAATCACATTTTTAATAATAAAAATCATGCTGATGAAAATATAATTAAAATAGAGTATATAACAGGAGTAAATATTTATGATTTATTAAATCAAATTTTTACTCATTACAATAAAAAGAAATTTTTAGTTTGGAAAAATTTAAATAATGATAAAGTCTTACCCTTATTAACTTGTTTATTTAACAATGAAACAACATTGTTTGGTAAAGATAACATATTTAATGAGACATTGGAAATGTACGATTGTATTATTATTTTAAAAACTAAAAAAGATGACACAGATTTTTTTTGGTATAACAATAAGAACATCAAAATAATTATTTTTGAAGATGCATTTTATTCAAAACAATGGTATTCTAATAATGAAAGTAAATCATTATCATTATCATTATTAAAAGTGAATAGTCTTTTTCGTTTAGTACAGGGTACTAAATCTCAAAATTTGTGTTGGATAATGAATAGTGTGTTACAATATAAGAAATTTGAAACAAAATTTCCCAGAGTTTTTGTTATTGGTGAAAGACCAAATGATAATATTTATAAAGAAGAACAGTCAAATAATATACCAATTATTATATTAGTTGATAATTACTTTGATATGTATATACACTGTTATATATATTTTCATAGGAATGAAACTTTCACCATTTTAACTAATAAAAAAGAATTAGAAAGTAAATTGAATTCTAATAAATATTGGAATAAAGAAAGAAAAATGCGTAGAGATGAAATTAAATGGTTTCAAGCTCAGAAGTATATTGATATATCATCATACAATCATAATTGCTCTTTTAATATAGAGTCTATATATATTAGTAGATTTTGTGATATTGATAAAATTAATAATATACCTAATTTTTCTATTATTCGATTATATTATAACGATTTATCTAATAGTCCAGCAATAAATAAATTTAATGATTGTTTATATTCTACTATTGAAATTGCTAATAATATAATAGAATTTACTGGCTGGACATATTTTATAGAATATAAAATATCTTATTCATTTACTCAATTAGTAGCAAACAGTGAATTTACTAATGAAAATTATTATTATCAGTGTAAAAATTGTACAAAATGCAAAAAAGAATTAAAGAAAGAAACACTTGTTTTTAGAAAACAATCACAAGATGCTATATCTAAAATACTTGGATTTACTATGTTTATTTATAATAATTTTTCTATTTAAGATGTCAATTATTTTTGTTTAGAATGCAGTAATGATTCATATTATAGTGAATATTGTCGTAGTAGTAAATTTTTTTTTTAATTATAAGAAATTAATATATGATATTATAAATTACTAGTGTAAAAGATATGAATAATTAAATTATTAAGTTAAAACTTAAGTCCTTAAGGGGGAAGGGAACTTTTTTTTTCCTTTACTCGATTTCATTGATTTTTTTAAGAGAGACTTTAGGTGTATTGAAAGTCATGTGGTTAAAGTTACATAAAGATCGTCAAAAAAATAAAAATGAAAAATTGGACATTGTAACACTTATAGAAAAAAAACCAATATTGGCAATCTCGAAATCATTAGTAATAATCACAAATGATAAAGTAATGCCAAATTGACCATCTATTATCACTCGCAACACTAGTATCAATATCTGAGCTGTTGGCCACACCTGGGGTGGTAGTGGAGGTGCTGGCAACAGATGTGGTCATACAAGATGAAGTGCCCTGGTGCTGGGTGGAGGTGCTGGTGGCCACATCTTGGGTGGTGGTGGAGGTGCTGATGGCCACATCTTGGCTGGTGGTGGTGGTCCTCGGTGGAGGTACTGGTAGCCACATCTTGGGTGGAGGTGCTGGTTGCCACATCTTGGGTGGCGGTGGAGGTGCTGGTGGTGGAGTTGCTGGTTGCCACATCTTGGCTGGTGGTGGTGGTGCTGGTGGCTACATCTTGGCTGGTGGTGGAGGTGCTGATGGCCACATCTTGGCTGGTGGTGGAGGTGCTGATGGCCACATCTTGGGTGGTGGTGATGCTGGTCTCATATGGGATCAATACAAAGTAATTGGGACGTCTTTTGGTCTTAGATCCTTTTGGTCGGCCAACTGAACGTCGTGTGGCCACAGGTACGTCTTTTCTGGGTCGACCACGTAAACGTTTTGTGGTAGTAGCAATCGTGGTGGAGGTGGGCATATTTGCGGGGCTCCTATATTTTGTCTTCCTTGTTTCTGAACATGAAATATCCAAACAACCCACAGCAGCTGCTGCCGCTGCTCTCTTTGCTTGTTTAGCCCTTATCATTGCTTCTATTTTCCTTCTCTTCCTGCTAATGTTACGGGCAAACTTTTTCTTCTTTGCAGGCATCACCTCCTCTCTCTTCAGACTTCCAGTCAGCACTGACTTGAGATTATGAGCACCTGATTGTTGCCAGTTAGATTTTTTTTATCCATGTTACAGATACAGGAAAATAATTATCATCAAGTAATCTTCATAACATTTTTAATATATTTTATGTACATAGAAATTTACATAAATTACATTTATTAAAAATTTTCATAAAAAAAATTTAGTATGTATAATTATAAATTTTAGTACATATATCATTTCTTTATTGTGTTTGTAATTTTACAATATTATTCATCTATAAGGACCCTGGAGGTGAAAGAAAGAGAAGCCCCTCTCTGAGAATGGGAATCTATTCTCGATAGAGCTCTCTGAGAATATGCGGAGTATGTACCATATTTCTTTGTTATTTATATTATTTATTATGTCATATTAGATCAATTGTGATAGATAAATAAGCCGTAGAAGGTATAAGTCCCGCCCAATGTATTATGATGCCAAATCGTCAATTATCTTAGAAAGAATAATACAATAAATACACGAAAAAAAAAAAACGGAAAAAACAAATTGACGATAGGTGAGCACACCTGCCGCGGGTGGTGACGTCACCCTAGGTGTTTTAAATGACCATAATTCCTTGTAGGAACAATGATTCTGGTACCATTACTCAGTTTGTGAATTTTTCGACAAAATTTCTCGTTCGCGCTTTGAGAGTGCTAATTCCTCCTTCAATCTGTAATCATAACCCCAAGCTTCTTTCACTCCGCATTCCACTCCGAATTTCAAAGCTTCTTCCACTCCATTCAAAGCCTCTCTACATTTCAAAGCTGCTTCCATTCCACGTTTCAAAGCCTCTCTGTATTTCAAATCTTCTTCCACTTCCCATTTCAAAAACTCTTCTAAAATTTCATGTCTAGTCATTGGTTCAACAATTTCATGTCTAGTCATTGGTTCATCAACAATTTCCTTATGAACTTCATCATAGAAATTCAATCATATCTTGTCCAATTCTAATTTAACATCTTTAATTAAATTCTTATAAATTTCTGTATTAACATTAAAAGTTATCATGTCAATACTATGAGAATAATCAACCAATTTATGTAAGAGTCTCTCTCGAGATGACCTAAATTTCAAACCATGATTAATATATACAAACATGCTTTTCTCATCAAACAAGTCTTCAATAACTTCTGTTTCTAGTCCAATTTCTTTAGCAAAAGTCTTTAAAGTATTCCAAGATAAATCACCAGCTAAGGCAACATTACACAATTTTTCTCCTTTACTTACATTAACTTTTATTGATAAATTTAGTCTTTTTACATAAGCTTCTATAAAAGACAAAAATTTCCGAGTAATTATCTCCTCACTAAACTTTTGCCATTCTTCCAGACTATAAAAATCCTCCAAATGTATTTCTACATTTAACTTACTCCCAACTTCATTTAAAAAATAGTGAATAATATCCATCTTGTGGGAATCATTAAATTCTCCAAAAAAAAAAATCCACAAAAGGGGTAGTAGATTCATAATGAGTCAAACAACGACCCATATATTCCACAAGCATAATCTTCATAAGATTATTAATATCTTCACATTTATCAGCAGGATTCTTCTTCTGTTGCTGATTTAAGTGAAGTATAAACATGGGTTTAATCAGTGTCTCACATTTCAAAGTTTTAATTTCTACCTCAATAATGCTTTCTGTCATTAGTGCTTGAACAGCAACAACATTATTATCATTTTTCTTAGAACTCTTTTTCAAAAAATTCCAGTAATTTCTGTACATTTTTTGATTTAGATACAAAGCTGCGGTTGCCTCTATACTTTTCATACAAGCATTTACAAACTCAGTTCTAGGCGTATTTGGATATTCAAATAATAGCCTTACCCATGTTACTCCCAATGCTGCCATGTGAATGTGAAAGTCCACAATGTGTGAATTTTTCAAGAGTGCAAAAGTTGCACATATTGCATACAGTTTAGTCTTAACTATGGGTTCGATAACTTTGGCAGCATCAGGTGAAAAAACTGGAACAATAGCATTGAAGAGTACATTTTCATTATTCCAGTTTACTTCTACTGTTTTTTTTTTAATCATTTAATTTTGCAAAGTTCTCTATGGCTATTTGGCTCATAATATTATGAGGAGAACCTATTATATTACAAATACCATAAGACCAAGGATTAAGGAGTGAAGAATCTCTACTGGGAGCATACACTGGAATTCCAGTAATAGTAAAATTGTTCAAAAATTCGAATTTGTTCAAATCTATCATCATTTTAAAGTCTGGGTCCTGGAGGTCAGACACTGTAGATGCTAAAGTAATCCTACAGCAATCTTCAGTCTTATTTATAATCTTCAAAATTTGAGATTTATGTTTTTCATAAACTTTCATAAATTCTATAAAGTCATCGCAATAATCTATGTCTCTGTGACCTTTTAGTTCTATTTCATTTGTGAAGTTTGTCAATATGTCTCTGATTTTCTTAAACAATGTCCTAAATTCCATTTCAGTAGTCTTAAGATCTTTGTTATGTAATCTTTTAATTCGTTCACAAATAGATGTCTCTAAAATCTTACCTTTCTTCATTTCTTCAATTCTTGTATTCAATAATCTTTCCATAAATGGAAATGTATCTAGTGAACTACTAATCCTGTTTATAATTTTTGAATCATTCTAGAATTCCACTGGCAAAATATTTCTTTTAGTGTATATATATCATCTATCTCACAAGGCTCTAGTTTAGTATGGAACTTGATTTTATCAGTTTGAAAAGAGAGAGATAATTTCTCTGGTTCAAATGGAAAATATACCCATTCTTGGGTAAAGAAGATATTCTTTTCTTCATCTCCGGGTAGAGAAAATCCTGAAATTGATAATTTCAAATATTTAAAAGCTGTAGAATCAGAAATGGAATCAGATGATCTTCTTATTGGTATACACGATGGCATCTTCAGTACTGAGTGTAGTTTTTCTTCTATGTCATCAATCTAAAAAACAAAAATCTGATATAAAAGATGTAATTTAACTAAATTTTTACTAGTTTAAAAATTATTAATTCATTAAAACTAATTAAATTTTTACTAGTTTAAAAATTATGATTCATTAAATATTTAACTAAATTTCTTAGTTTAGAAACTAACTTACCTTTTCTTTTAAAATGTAGAGAACCGCATCAGTGTCCAGTTGTCCGTAGTTTTCAATTTCTGATACCGCATAAGTGTCCAGTTGTCCGTTTTTAATTTCCGATAATTCATTATCGGATACTTGCAGTGGTAACAATTCTTGTTTTTGTGTATTTTCCAATCTTTCATCTTCTTTTTCAAATCTTTTATTAGAATTCATTTCTCACTAAAATACAACAAATTACGTAGTTAAGGTTAAATCTCTACTGAAATTTCATGAAGCCTTTGGATCCTTTATATATCACTCCATGTGGCATTAGTCTTAGGAAACCCCCTGTGCAGTATAAGGGATGATGACAAAAAAATCTTATTTATTTATTTTTAAAAATAAATAACAATTTATTACATTCTTTTTTTCCCTTTTTTTTATTTAAATCTGTGTATATAAAATATATATTTAAAATAATTACACATAAAAGGAAAAGAAACATTATCTAGATAAAGTGAATTAGTTAAAAATTTTATTCAAAGTATATTACATTATATCCTGTAATGTACAAGTGAATTCTGTGTTGGTAAAATTTTATTTGACCCTAAAAAAATTATATGATTATGAAAAAAAAATTCTGTTTGTCAAGTTGAGAAACAGGATGTTACATCTTGTATTACACACGAGTTCTCAAGAATACTACTGCCACATGGAGTGAATTCTGTGTTGGTAAAATATTTTATGTGACCCTAAAAAAATTATATAATCATGAAAAAAAAATTCTATTGTTTGTCAAATTAAGATACAGGATGTTACATCCTGTACTGTAAAAATGTCAAATTAAGATACAGGATGTTACATCCTGTACTGTAAAAATGAATTCTATGTTGGTAAAATATTTTATTTGATCCTAAAAAAATTATATAATCATGAAAAAAATTTCTATTATTTGTCAAGTTGAGAAACAGGATGTTACATCCTGTACTGTACTGGGGGTTCTCAAGATTACTGCCACATGGAGTGAATTCTGTGTTGGTAAAATATTATGTGATCCTAAAAAAAATTATATGATAAAGATGTGGACACCCAACATTTCCAAGGATCGCATAAAGTAGAAGACTCATCTGTGACCTAATGTATACAACAAATTTTAATCATACAGTACAGCGAAAAAGTAATGTGAAACTGCATCTGCTAGAACTAACCCCACAGGTTATGTAGTGTCTGGTGAACAGGAGGTAATTAGGTTCCATTCAAGTTCAGTTCCTTGTATAAAAAAGCCCCTTACTGAGTGGGTTGCCAACTAAACGACAGATCTAAAATTTTTTTCAAGCTGTATAAAATCTGGTCTGTTTTTTATACATCCTATTTCATTCATAGTACAGAAATAAATCCATTAGGTTTTAATTCGGTACCTTGTAAAAATTTAACAGGAAATCTTTTAGCAGACTGAGGATCAAGCCTCCACTATTCCTTTTCCAAAATATCACATTTATATTCCACTAGAGTAAAAGCCCCAGCCAGTGCTGCCCACATATATGGGGGTTCATTATCCTTTCTTTATATGGTACTGTGGAATAAAGCAAGCACCAATGAGTCTATTCCACTAACCACATATGGAAACATTGTTGAGGCTATGATATACAACCAAACTGCCATTTTTACCTAGTAACTAATTTTCAATTTCATTCTTAAGGTAAAAGAAAAAAAAATTATTAATACAAGTTTATTTTGACAAGTTAAAAAGAAAAAGAAATATATAAACATTAAAAATATACAAGATATAAACACCTAAAACTGAGTACCTAGAAAAATTATAGAACTTTGTCATACAAACATGACTTCTATCTACTAACTGGCAGTATTAATCTAGGTTGAAACACTGTTTCAATCTAAGTGAACCCTGCAAATTACTAGATAGAAGTCATGTTTCTATGACCAACCTGTACCTTTAAAAATGGAACTCAATAAATACTAGTTACAACTGACGAAACAAAAACAAGCAAATCAGAGCTTGACACATATGTATTACACTCAAGTCACTTGAAAATTTTTTAAGAACTAATATTTAGTAATTAACACACACTTTAGATATAATAAATGCATACAAATTTAAAAAGGATCAAAGCATTACCCACTACATACACATAATTCACACTTCATTTGGCAGTAGTCTTGGGAACCAACTAACCCCTGTGCAGTAGAGGATGTAACATCCTGTTTTTAACTTGACAAACTATTTCCGTAAAAATAATAAAATTTCTGATTTTGAATATAAGTCCTTACATTTATATAAAGTTACAGACGAACTCGATGGAATAATCCAGGTAGGATAGTGAGGAGCATAGGTGAGTATTACATTAGCTTCACTATAATTAATGAACTCATTTTTAATTAGAATTTGGAACAGAATTTCTGGGTAGAGTTTCAGTTGGTCCTGGTGGTGGTCCTGGAGAGTCAAGTAGCACAGGGACTTCAGCGATGGTGGTGATGGTGGTGGTGGTGATGATGATGGTGGTGGTGGTATACCTATTGATCTTATAATATATTTGTATTCGTCTTTAAGTGATACGATTAAATTATTTAGTATTTTTTTTGCATAGTTTTGTCTTTGTATTTATCAAACAAATCCATAAAAATATAATTTACTAAGAAAGTAAAATCAAACGTAAGGTACATTAATCCATATACTCTATCAGGTTTATTTTCAAAAGACCAGTTAGATTCAGACCAATTAGATTTTATTGCTACAAAAATATAACGACTATTATCGTGCACTATTCGTAATATTAATATATATTTACCTACATTAAAAGTGTAATTATTGATGTAATTATTAGTACTGTAAAATCTTTCATAACAATTAATGTAATACAGACGATTCACTTTTTCTATAGCCACTCTGAATTTCTTTACATCATTTTCTTTCCATGCTTCACTAGAAAATGTAATTCGATTCAGATAATCCTGATAATCGAAAGCATTACCCACTAGTTTGTAAATGTCTGAGACTGTCGAGACCTCATCTACGTAAGACTTAAATGTAATAGCTGACATGTCAACATCTAGGGTGGTCACTCCAGATGTGGTAAAGCTGGTTACTCATCTGTGACAATTCCTCCTCGACCAGTTTTCTTTCTCTTCTTTCTTCTTTCACCAGACACCACTGCCATCTTTCTCTTTGACTACAGAATTCACACTCCATGTGGCAGTAGTAATCTTGGGATTACAGAATAAATTTATTAAAAACATCATGTTCATATATTTTTTTAAGATAAAATACCAGTTGAGCTTTCGTTTGAGAGGATATGCTGGTACAATAGCACCACTGATACTGTTATAACTACTACTGAACACAATATATGTATTTTCATAACGTTTAAAATATACTTATAACTTTATTACTTACCAAGAGAAGGAAAGTGCCTAAGTTCCAAATAGCGTTACTGTGACTAGGGACTGGGTGTTACTGAAGACTAAATAGCCCAGCCTTGCTTGAATTCTTTTATGTGGCAGTCTGTTGGGCTCCTCCCTATGCTAGTACAGGATGTAACATCCTGTTTTTCAACCATCTACTTTACCACATCTGGGTTCGGCAATGTTGGGTGGCCACTACCATATTGAGTTTGAATTTGGATTTTTTTTTTGGTAAAATATTTTACATTATCTTAAAAAAAAAATTCAAGTTGAGAAAATGTGTATTAACGACTCATTAATAATTTAATTATTCATATTTTTTACACTAGTAATTTATATAAATTAATTTCTTATAATTTAAAAAAAATTTACTACTACGACAATATTATTTTAGATTTTTGTACAATTTTTACACTGATAATAATAATTTTCATTAGTAAATTCTATTTTAGTATGTGCATTGAGGTACAGAGGACTGGGGTTATTTAATACTGGGATAACCTGTAGAGGTCATAGTCATGAGGGTGATGGGGGACACATTTATGCTCGATCCAGGGAAGCAGCAGGTTTAATTCCTTTACTGAGAAGCAGGTTTAATTCTTTTACTGAAGGGTTTGTTAGGTAGTAGGTTGGTAAACTTCAACCAAATACTATGCCTCATGAAAAAGCACTAACCCCACAGATTTACTATGTAGTGTCTGGAGAACAGGAGGTAATCAGGAAGCCCTTTACTGAGTGGGTTGTCTAAACGACAGATCTAAAATGTATGGGGGTTCATTATCCTTTCTTTAACAAAGCAAGCAAGATTTCAAGGTAAAAGAAAAAAAATGATTAATACAAGTTTATTTTGACAAGTTAAAAAGAAAAAGAAATATATAGACATTAAAAATATACAAGATATAAACACTTAAAACTGAGAACCTAGAAAAATTATAGAACTTTGTCATACAAACATGACTTCTATCTACTAACTGGCAGTATTAATCTAGGTTGAAACACTGTTTCAATCTAAGTGAACCCTGCAAATTACTAGATAGAAGTCATGTTTGTATGACCAACCTGTACCTTTACTAACTGGCAGTATTAACCTGTTTCAATCTAAGTAAACCCTTCAAATTACTATAGAAGTCATTTGTGGGTGACTAACCTGTACCTTTAAAAATTTAACTCAATAAATTCTTGTTACAATTAACATTAACAAAAAACTTTTTTTTTTTAAATCATAATAATTACTTTCAATTTTGAAAATTACCAACTTTTTGTTCTGGCTCCAAAATAGGTCCCTAGACCCTTTTTAAATTTGTATGCATTTATTACTAAATATTAGTTCTTTGTTCAGCTGGGAACCTTTTTCTGAGAACCTTTTGTTTTGGAATCTAATGACCTTTTGTTCTAGGATCTAATGACTTTCTGTTCTGGGATCTGAGGACTTTTTGTTCTAGGATTTGAAGACTTTTTGTTCTAGGATCTGAGAACTGAGGAAGACTTTTGGGATTTGAGGACCTTTTGTTCTGGGATTTGATGACCTTTTGTTCTGGGATCTGAGAACTTTGGGATCTGAGGACCTTTTGTTCTAGAGGACTAACAATTTTTGTTATGGGGATTTGGAACGATAACCTTTTTGGTTTTTCTGGAGCTTGAGCTTTAACCTGAGGATGATCTTTCCTGGAACTTGAGGACGACGACCTTTTTAATTGTTCTGGAGCCTGGGGATGATGATCATCTTTTCTGGAGCTTGGAGATGATGACCTTTTTGATTGTTCTGAAGCCTGGGGATTATCATCATCTTTTCTAGAGCTTTTGGATGACAACCTTTTTGATTGTTCTGGGGCCTGATCATCATCTTTTCTGGGGCTTAGGGACGGCGACCTTTTTGATTTTTCTGGAGCCTGGAAATTATCATCATCTTTTCTGGAGCTTGGAGACGATGACCTTTTTGATTGTTCTGGAGCCTGGGGATTATCATCATCTTTTCTAGAGCTTTTGGATGACAACCTTTTTGATTGTTCTGGGGCCTGATCATTATCTTTTCTGGGGCTTAGGGACAGCGACCTTTTTGATTTTTTCTGGAGCATGGAAATTATCATCATCTTTTCTGGGGCTTGGGGATGATGACCTTTTTGATTGTTCTGGAGCCTTTTCTGGGGCTTGGGGACCTTTTTGGGGACCCTGTAATTCATCACCTTCTTTTACTTTTCTCATGAATTCTTTTAGTATTTGTTTTTGGTTATCATTATATCTAGATAAATATCTATCATCAATGTGTACAAGATCAGCATTGGTAATGTTTAACCCCTTTACATTCTTTTCCTTTTTTCTTTCCCATTCAACAGCCACCATGTCTAAAAAACTCTCATATAAAAAAACTTCAATAAAATCATTATTAGAATTAAAATCATGATTATTTAAATCAATTCCATAAGGAAATCCATTATAAAATCTTCATCAGCAGAAGCACATTTCATCCAAAGTTCCAATTTCTTTCTTTTTAGATGCATTTCATTGTTCATTTGAGGATGATGAGGTTCATTAAATAAATGAAAGTCACAAGCATCTCTCCAAATTAAGGAATGTTTGATATGGTGTACAAAACTCAGTGTATACCCAACAGCTTGACTGAATGCAAATTTAGTCAAATCATGCCATTTAACAATTTTTTCCAGACTAAAAAGAATAAGGGAGGCATAAAATCTTTGAATCTATTATATGAGAGTTGAATCTATGAACGATGAGACTTAACTTGTTCAAAATGTTCCTTCATATTAAATCTCTTCCACACAAGATCAACAATATCATCATCCTGATCTTCAACTATCCATCCTCCATCTTCATTATCATAATCTTCATCATCATTAGTATTACTGTCAAAGATACAGACATACTTCATATCTTTACTTTCTAGATAGTTTTCATTTATAGCCTTATGAAGTATTAACTTTTCCACATACTTCTGCATTTTGGATGACCACATTTTAGTTATTAATAAAGCTATGCTGAGAGGGTATCCATTTTCCTTTATTAAAGGATGTACCTTATTTTGCATAGCATATGGCAAAGTTTTACACATAATTTCTATTGTTTCCATTGTTCTGTCTATTGTTTCCATTGTTCTGTCCTGTTTTTAAGTTTGTTTTTCATAAGTCTTCTTTTTTCTGCAAAAGAATTTAAGAACAATTAAACTTAATATTTTTCGAATAGGTTTAAAAAAAATGGTAATTATATAAAGTATTTATCTTCTAGTTAACATTAAATAGTGACAAGGTACAATATATAAATTACACAATAACATCGCTTCAGAATGCAGACACAAAAAAACTTTAAGTCTATTGTTAATAATGTATCAACAGCTTCTGACATTAATCAAATTGTTGGTGATGCATTCCAATATCAAGATTCACTTGATCGTAGAACTTCCCCTTGTGAAAGAGATTTATGGAAAGAAGATGAATTACAGAGTTTCAAAGTGAATTTGGAGAAGGTTGATCGTTTATACCACATCTTAACTTACAACGAGTATGAAAATGATGGTTATTATGAATTAGCAATACGAATGGTGTACAAGAATCGTCCTATCTTTGTAATAATGTCAACTATTTACATCTTTTCAAATGAAGGATGGATTGGAGGATTTGGTTTTATATATGTTATTTTCAGTTCTAATATTTTTATTAGTATCATTGGAATAAGCTCTAAGAAATATATTTTTCACCATATTCTTAATTCACTTCAAGAAGATGGATATTGTGTAGAGTTTGTTCAGTCTCCCAAAAATTTATGGCAAAACCCACCAATGCTCAAGTTTCTCTGTCAATTGAAAGTTACCAATTACTACTACTGTTGTTCCCTAGAGAATATTCTTCCTAGAACTCTTATTGAGAGTATTAGAGAGTTCATTAAAATTAGTGAAGCTAAAGATGATTATAAAAAAAATCCTCACTTCAATACAATTATTTACCTGGACTAAAATTTTTGTGAACTGTAAAATCATATCTTACAAACTAGTTTAAGTTAAAAATAAAAATTCAACAAATATATATATATATATATATTTTTCACCTACAACAAAAATCTGTTCATGGCTTTCATTATAAAGACACAAAAAGGCTTCAAGTCTATAGTTAAAAATGTATCAACAGCCTCTGATATTGATAAAATTTTAGGTTATGATTTCAATTATCAATATCACCTCGATCGTAGAACTTCCCCTTGTGAAAGAGATTTATGGAAAGAAGATGAATTACAGAGTTTCAAAGTGAAATTAGACAAGATTGATCGACTATACCACATCTTAACTTACAAGGATGAAAATAGTAATCGTGATTATGGTGGTTATTACGAACTAGCTGTACGAATAGTGTACAAGAATCATCCTGTCTTTGTGATAATGTCTGTTATCCACAAGACTTATCATAATAGTAATTGGAGTTGGCTTGGTGTTATGGATGTAACTGGTTTTATATATGTCACCTTCAGTTCTAGTATCTTCATTAGTAACATTGGAACAAGTTGTAAGAAATACATTTTTCACCATATTCTTAGTTCACTTCAAGAAGATGGATATTATGTAGAGTTTGTTCAGTCTCCCATAAAATTATGGCAAAACCCACTAACGCTCAAGTTTCTCTGTCAATTAACAATTACCGACTACTACCAGTGCTCTTCCCTAGAGAATATTTTTCCTAAAACTCTTATGGAGAGTATAAAAGAATTCTTTAAAATTAGTGTAGCCAAAGATGATTACAAAAATACTCTTTACTTCAAAAATAAAGATAATAATCCTGACTTTACTAGGATTCTTACTGATTTGAAGAAATTGCAAGTAATCGGGCAACTTTTTTTAGTTAATAAAATAAAAATTCAATAAATATAAAGTAGTTCCAAATAATCATTATGACTTTAAATATGCAGACACAAAAAGGCTTCAAATCTATTGTTGAGAATATAGTAACAGTATCTGACATAGATCAATCTTTAGGAGATATTCTACAGTATCAAAATTCACATTCACTCAATCGTAACACTTCTCCTTGCGAAAGAGATTTATGGGAAGAAAATGAATTGCAGAGTTTCAAAGTTAATTTGGAGAAGGTAGATCGTCTATACCATATCTTAATAACCGAAAATGATGACTACAATAAAAATTACTTTTGTTATTACGAACTAATAATACAAATGGTGTATAAAAGTCATCATGTTTTTGTAATATTCTGTATTTTTTTTGAAGATTATAATAATGTAAAAAATGGTCTTATATATGTCACCTTTAATTCTAATATATTTATTAGTAACATTGGAGTAGGTTGTAACAAATACATTTTCCAAAGTATTCTTAGTTCACTTCAAGAAGATGGATATTGTGTAAAATTTGTTCAATCTCCTGTGAAATTATGGCACAATCCACCTACACTTCAATTTTTCTGTCACTTGAAAATTACCACCAACTACAAGGAAAACTATTTTAAACACTACCCAGAAATTCTTCCTAAAATTCTTACTGAAAGTTTGAACGAATTCATTAAAATTAATGAAGCAAAAAATGATTTAGAAAATGAAAAATAGTGGCACTTTTCTATTAATAAACTTTCTTTTAGAATATACTGAATAAATTGAAAATAGTGGCACTTTTCTTAAGAGTTGAAACTGACCTCTTACTCCAAAGAAATCGTTTGGCAGAATATGAGTGAGTCTTATGAAACTAATCTCTTTATAAGCGGGAGAGAGTGTGCACATATAGGGAAATCCCTTCCTGTTAGATGTATATAAAAAATAAAATAAAATACTCTTGCCATATTATCTGAATCTAAAGTAATTTTAAATATATCAATTCTATATTTGAACTGAATGAATTAATTAAAATTAATGAAAATAGTGGTAAACTTCCTTTTAAAACTAATTATAATAAACTTTACGCCATTCTTTATCAAGCACATATGGTGTTAATTTTTCTGATGGTGGATACAGTATGTCCATCGATGATAACTTTGGCTTTAAGTATTTTGTTTGAGTTTTCATTTTTGTATACAAATACAAATCACTAGCTTTTAAAAAACCAAAATACAGTATTGCTTGAAGTTTAAAATATTTTATACATTCACTAAGATGTTGAATTGTTACATTTAAAGCATCTATAGCCATTCTTGTCAACTTTATATTCATTTTATAATATGACTTATTTATATCCTTGTTAATCATATATTTAGCTAACAACTTTGGTGAGATAATTGTTGACATGTTCAAACTAGATTTAAAATCCAATTCTAATTTGTTTTCTATATTTTCTAACATATATTTTAAGTCAGTTTCACATTGTTTTTTTTTTTGGATGTATTTTATGAAGAGATCCACTATTAAATTTTCATTTACCCTACAGTAGATATTAGTATTTCTGTGATTGATATTATAATAGTAGTTATTCCTACTATTATTTCTACTATAACTATTGTTGTCAAAGTAGTTATTGTTAGTGTTATTGCTGCTGCTATTGCTGCTTCTTCTGCTATGATGATTATGATAATTACTGCTACTATTTCTCCTTGTGTAGTTTTTATCTCCTCCTCTTCTATGATAAATATTACTGTTCATATTTCTTCTTCTGCTGTTACTGTTCCTGCTACTTCTTTTTCTATTATTATTTATCATTCTGATCAATTTAAACTTTTATTTTTTTCTTCAGTTGTGTAGATTTGTTTCTTTTCTTCAACTTAAGAGCTGCATTCCTTTCTTTATTTAAAATCTTAATTACATCTTTCTCTGAAGATAGTTGTTGTACTGAAAGAGGAGATGTAATTATTGATAAATTTGGCACAATTTTTATTTTTGATATAGCATAAGAATAAAGTTCTATACCTCTTTGTAATCCAAAAGTATTCAGTGTCAAAATTTTCAAATAATTTATTTGGTCAGTGATATGTTCAATTGCTACACGTAAAGCCCCTATAGATATTCCTATAAATTTATTAAATAGATTCATATGCTCATAATTTATATAATTTATGAGCCATGGTGGAAATGGACAAGTTGAACGGAGACTAGGAAATTTGAAATAGAAAGCTGTATACAATTGATTGGGGTTCACTTCTAGATGCCTCTTATGAATTATGTATTGTTCCTTCATTGTCAAATACTTTAAAGGTAGAACTACTATATTTTTCTCTGATTTGGTGTAGGAAAATTAACTGGAAAACTGGAGATAATCATGTTAGCCATTGGATCACTAATCCTCATACAATATATTTTCTCTTGACGGGACCAATAGAAAGGAAAATTAGGAATTTCGAGATCATTAATGGTTACCCATGCTCCAGTAAATAATTTTTGAGGTTCTTTCAATTTCCAAATCTTATTGGATGGATAAGAATGAAGATTATAAAAATAATCTTGTGGGTTGATCAGTACATTATGTACTAAGATATTTCTATCATCAAGTGGTGAATATAAATACTTATTTCCATTTTGGTAAAATATGAAATCCATTCTGGTAAAAATACTCTTGAATTACTTCAGGACAAAGCAATCAATCAAATCATTTTAAATTTGTAATTTTCTTTTCCTCTTCCTCTTTCTTTCTTTATTGGAACAGCTCCAATCCTATTATGATTTTTTTCCCTCTACAATCTCTATATATATTCTATATATGTCGTGCCGAATATGTAAAACTAACCAATTAGCAAAGATATATTTTTTTTTAATATTATAATTGTTAAAAATTTTTAATTTTGCACCACTAAATAATATCACAAGTTATGCCTATTTGGTATATACAGAATGAAAATAAATGTTCTTCAAATACACATTTAAAAATAAAATCTTGTTTACATATTGTGCAATGTTTAAATGTGTTTTTAAATAATCCTGAGATTTTTTTGTAATTTTTTTACAAATACAGCAACAATAATACATCATTCTAAATTTTTGTACCTTTCAGGTAAGCTAGTCCTAATACTGATAATGAGACAAGTAATGTCTTATCTTTATATACTTCTATTTATTAATATATTAAAAAAAAATAAAAATTTTCTTGTAATTCCCAAATAATATTAACAACTTTTTGAGGATTAGCCCTTACTTTATCTTCTCTAATTCTACTAATTACTTGAACTTGTTTCTGTGAATTTAAAAAAACTTCATATATTTTTCCATCTTGCAATTCATTAAAAGAATAAGTAACAGAAACAGATTGAAGTGGTGATGGTAGTGGTGAAGGAATAATATTTTCTCCTTGAAAAAATATATAGTAAGGAGAGTGATCATTTCTAAAATTTTTACGAAAAGCTTGTAATATATGCCTTCGTTCAGATGCTGTAAAAGTATTAGTGACAATATCAATAATTGCTAGTGGTTTATAATTTATATTATTTATACAATATAAATCAGCTTCTACTATGAAAGTAAAATCAATAAGTGAATGCAGAATAAATTGTGGAATTAAATGTGTGTGTGCTGTGGATAATATATTCGGTCGACTAACAGTAAAATGACTTGGGTAAAATTTTAAAATTGCATTACAACCATCTAATTTAGAAAAAAAATATACTGGCTTTAAACAGATATCATTAATATTTACAGAATGATAAGGAACAGTGTCTCGATGATACTCATTCATTTCAGGTATTAAAGGTAAGCGAGCTTCCAATCTCCAAGAGGTATACCAATAGAGAGATCCCGGACGAGAAATAAATATAGGTTTACCTTCGGTATCAAATTCTAAAGGATAATTATTTGATGTTATTTCATTCAGTGATTCAGATTCTAATATGAGAGGAAATATTTGAGAATAATCATTGGGTTTATACCTGTGGTACAAAAGGGTACGTGACGCATTATCATAAAGATAAGTAGTTTTAATATCTAAATTTTGACTATCTAAAAAACTAGCCATCCCTATTAATTCTTCTTCCTCCTCTTCTTCTTTTTTTTCTTTCTCTTCATTCATATCTTTTACTGTTTTTTTTTGTTTTACAAATATTGCATTATAATATTTATTACCCTCATCAGAAACATAAACTAACTCTAAAGTAAGAGTATCATAACGAAAAATTATATCTTTTTTTTATAAATTTTTGATATGAATAAAATAATCATTGTTTTGAGGATTTATAATAAGTCTAAAATTACTTACTCTAATTTCGATGAAACGTGAAATAAAACGTAATGATGATTCACCAAGTGGTCCTAATTTATCTTGTATGAGTGGATGTGTAGCGTCAATTTCTCTTCGACATTCTTTTTCCACCTCAATGCAAGTATTTTCATTTATTATATCATTTATTGTTGTTAACTCCATTAGAGCCCAAAATTGTACTGGGATTTTATTTAAAGGTAAATTGCGATTAGTTCCAACATAAACTTTTAATATAGTATTAGTAGTATATAAATTTCCATCATTTTTGAACATAGTATATTTTTGAGCGGCATATGCTTTTAAAATTCTTTCTTCTAAGATTTCATGACCTTTAGCAAATAAAGTATTTATCAAAATTTCATCCATAATTAGAGTAATTTTTATTCTTTTCATGATATTGTTGTATTATTACAAATCCAATTATAAATTGGATTATTTATAATTTCTAAATATTTTAATTCAGCTTTTACTTTCTTATTTTCTCGGTGTCGAAGAAAATATTCTAAAAGAAAATATGGATAATTATAGGATGTTTCCGGAAGATTTTCACGTGGATTTAGATCATAAACTTTTATGAGAATTTCTTGAAGAGTACTTAAGAGTTGATTTAAAATTGTATTATGAATTGACTGTATAATTTTATATATCATCATCGATATTATTATCAGATTTTTTTGTATTTACACTGCTTTCTATTTCTTGTATAAAGTAATTATATTTTCTTCATTTAGTAAAAGCAAATCAAAAGCTGATTTACTGAATATTTTAATTTGAGTTAATTGGTTTTCTATTTGTTTATTTTTTTTAGTTTATTTTTAATTTTTTTTAAGAGGGAATGATTTTTCATTAATTTCGTCATTATATTGTTGTTCATAATAATTTAATATATTTTGACTAATAGAATCAAAAAGTGAGCATAATAATGTGTATGAATCTTTTTCTAGAATAATATTAATATTAGATGATTTATCTTTTAGAATTAAATCAATTAATGGCTTAATAACATCAGTTTTTATAAATTCAATGTATTTTTTACTTATTGAATTCATTTTATTTTGTTTTGAATTCATTTTCTTTTGTTTTTTAATATAGTTTATTATAGTTTACACCTCCTTTATATTAAAACAAATATTATTATTTTGATTGGCTTTCTTATGTGTTTATGTATGTTGTCATAAATAATATAAACAAAAATAATAATAATAATATCACCAGAAGACACTTTTTGAGTACGATTGTTAATTGTAATCTTATTAAGTAATAATCACATTAAAAGAAAAATATATTTTTATGTAAAAAATTTAGTCATATAATTTGTAATTATAGTAATAATTAGTAATTTGCTCAGGACTTAACTTATTGCTACATCTATATAAGACTCACAGTTTGGTATATACAGTCTATCCAGCAAGATGTATTTTGAAGAGGGTATTGAAGTATCACCTAGAAATAATATTATGGAGAACTATAAAGATATTAATTTTAATGAATTACAACAAGGGATTGTGACAGAAGAATTAATACATGGAAAAAATAATAAAGACTATAAGGGCAAAGAAGATTTATTACTTCAATATGATGTTTTATCATGCAACAAGAAATTTGCATTTGAATCTCATTTGATTAGACATCAGACAAAACAATATACAAATGAAAAACCATATGTATGCAATTTATCAAAATGGTATACAATACCGACAGGTTGTTAGGTAAGACACATATGCAACAGTTAGACAACTTTATTCTGAAACGTTTCGCCTACACAGTAGGCTTCTTCAGTCGAATACAGAAAGTAGGCAGGAACAGTAGAGATGTGAAGACGATGTAATCAGTCCATCACCCTTAAAGTCGTAGAATTTGAGGTTGTCAGTCCCTCGGCCTGGAGAAGTTCAGTTCCATAGTCAGGAACTATCTGAAGATCAAGCGACAGTGCGGAGACTTAAATACTGTCGGAAGGAGAGGTGCAGGGTAGTAGTAGTAGTAGTAGTAGTAGTGAGAGGCCACTGAGAGGTCATGTCCCTCTCAGATCCAACACTTCTCACTTGAAAAGCTTGTCCAAGGTGTTTTCTGTACCAAGATGCCACATGTTGCAGTGTCTGACAAGAAGAACATCAAAATGGTATACAATACCGACAGGTTGTTAGGTAAGACACATATGCAACAGTTAGACAACTTTATTCCGAAACGTTTCGCCTACACAGTAGGCTTCTTCAGTCGAATACAGAAAGTAGGCAGGAACAGTAGAGATGTGAAGACGATGTAATCAGTCCATCACCCTTAAAGTCGTAGAATTTGAGGTTGTCAGTCCCTCGGCCTGGAGAAGTTCAGTTCCATAGTCAGGAACTATCTGAAGATCAAGCGACAGTGCGGAGACTTAAATACTGTTGGAAGGAGAGGTGCAGGGTAGTAGTAGTAGTAGTAGTAGTGGTAGTAGTAGTAGTGAGAGGCCACTGAGGCCACTCAGTGGCCTCTCACTACTACTACTACTACTACTACTACCCTGCACCTCTCCTTCTGACAGTATTTAAGTCTCCGCACTGTCGCTTGATCTTCAGTTAGTTCCTGACTATGGAACTGAACTTCTCCAGGCCGAGGGACTGACAACCTCAAATTCTACGACTTTAAGGGTGATGGACGGATTACATCGTCTTCACATCTCTACTGTTCCTGCCTACTTTCTGTATTCGACTGAAGAAGCCTACTGTGTAGGCGAAACGTTTCAGAATAAAGTTGTCTAACTGTTGCATATGTGTCTTACCTAACAACCTGTCGGTATTGTATACCATTTTGATGTTCTTCTTGTCAGACACTGCAACACGTGGCATCTTGGTACAGAAAACACCTTGGACAAGCTTTTCAAGTGAGAAGTGTTGGATCTGAGAGGGACATGACCTCTCAGTGGCCTCTCACTACTACTACTACTACTACTACTACCCTGCACCTCTCCTTCCGACAGTATTTAAGTCTCCGCACTGTCGCTTGATCTTCAGATAGTTCCTGACTATGGAACTGAACTTCTCCAGGCCGAGGGACTGACAACCTCAAATTCTACGACTTTAAGGGTGATGGACTGATTACATCGTCTTCACATCTCTACTGTTCCTGCCTACT
Organism: Cherax quadricarinatus; assembly: GCF_026875155.1. NCBI lineage: Eukaryota > Metazoa > Arthropoda > Malacostraca > Decapoda > Parastacidae > Cherax > Cherax quadricarinatus. Next base: position 22,246,289 of record NC_069485.1, read on the forward strand.
TTCTGTATTCGACTGAAGAAGCCTACTGTGTAGGCGAAACGTTTCGGAATAAAGTTGTCTAACTGTTGCATATGTGTCTTACCTAACAACATGCAATTTATGTAAACATAGTTTTAATAATAAATATGCTTTGAAAGCACATTTTAATGTGCATAATAAAAATTTTTCTTGCAATTTATGTAATAAGAAATTTCCATTTATATGTAATTAGATTAGATATCAGACAAATCATACAAATGAAAAACAATATGTATGCAATTTATGTAAACATAGTTTTAATAATAAATATGCTTTGAAAGCATATTTTAATGTGCATAATAAAAAATTTTCTTGCAATTTATGCAATAAGAAATTTGCATTTAAATGTAATTTGATTAGACATCAGGACAAATCATACAAAATGAAAAAAATCAATATGTATGCAAATTTATGTAAACATAGTTTTTAATAATAAAATATGCTTTGAAAGCACATTTGAGTTGTGCATAATAGTAATTTTTCTTGCAATTTATGCATTAAGAATTTGCATTTAAATGTAATTTATAGCCATTTATAAACTTCATGCAAATGAAAGAAATCATCGTAATGTATATTTATGTTAAATATGCTTTTAATGATAAATTTATTTTTAAAAGCATATCTAATGTGCATAATAAAAATTTTACTTGCAAATTTTTCCAATAAGAAATCTTTCAAGAAAAGTAATATGATTATAATGATACGAGGATTTTTACGATACAAATGAAAAATAACATATATTTTTAATTATTGTAATGTGGTTTTTCTTAACAAGGTGAATTAAAAAAGATATTTTTCACTTATATAAAAGACTCAAATTTTCTTGTTCATATTGTCAATAAATGTTTAAAAACAATTATTATTGATAAAACATGAATGAAGTCATGCAGGAGAAAATACCCTACACATGTGACAATTGTAAACTATAGTTTTAGAACAAAAAGTATTTTTAAAAGGACATATTAAGAGAAACATTTTGCGAAATACTGCACATAGTGGAGAAACTAAAATATATCAATTTTACACTTTTCTATCCAGTTATAATGAAAAATATATTTATAAGGTTATTTTAAGGAAAAGTGGGAGATAACAATTTATATAAAAAATAGTGAGAAGAGATTAGATTACAAATTTAATTGAATATTATTTCAAAATTCATTTTTTATTTGAATACTAAATTTACGAATAAGTTTTATTTCTGCATCAACAGCTACATATAAATATTTTTTATTTTTACTGCTTCAGTAGTTTTATTAATTCTTTTTTTTAAAGAATCAGAAGCAAATGTAATAAATGTGACACCCATATTCATGAACTAAAATTAGCTATTGGCATTTCATGTTATCAGAGGGGAAATACATATAAAGCTTAGTGCGTTGGACATAACCCATATTCGTTTTCTCACTGTTGTTTGTTGAAAATTATAATTTTGTAAATGTGTCCAGAATGTTAGGGTTAATAATGATTATTTTAAACCAATAATGCAATGGATCACGTGTTAGCTAGCTTTATATAGATTAGCAGTAGTTTTCTTAAATTCTTAATGATGTTTCCTTGTAATGTTAAATTAATTACGTGTCTATAGGTACACGACTTATGAACAAAAGAACCAACCACATTTGCATCATATTATAGTTATGAACACGTGGATGTAAGCTTCTAAATTAATTTACAATTACTTTGAGTTAAAAATTCATGTGATTAAGGTTGTAAATCATTGTACTATTAATAAATCCTACTAGTTGATATTTTTTTTGATTAAATTGATTTAAAATTAGCTTTATTATTATTCTTATATTTTTTATTATTATTGTGTTTTTAAGGATTTCAGGATGTGAAAATATAATATCTCTAATTTTTCGTGATTCATGCTGAGGACGAACAAATAATAGTAATGTAAAAGATTATAAGATAGTAAATTTATTTTACATATTTTCCAGATACAGTTAAATGATAAGGATGTATTAAATATGAAAATATCCTGTAACATTTTAAACATTTGTGAACATGATCCCTCAAAATCAATGCAACGATGTGTGTTTTAAATAAGCTAAACTGTGTGAGTGTTACTTATTAAAAATTACACATTCCTAATATGGGTCTCTCTTATTCCTTGTTGGATATAAATGTTGATGAAAAACAACTAATTCCAGTTTTCTTTGTAAACATTTTTAAAGAACCTCGACCCATCAAAGAATACTAAGTTTTTTCGAATGGATGAAGTCACTATGAATTCCAAAGATTGTTAATTAGTGTTAGTTAAAAGTGTTAAAGAGTTAACTGGTGGTGGGTGGCTTGTTTGTCATCTTCATATTCTCCTCCTCGTCATTCATTCTTCTCCTCCTCTTTCTAAAAATTAATTCGATGTTATTTTGCGTTTTGTTCATGTGTGAGATATTTGATGTGGTGTTATGTAAATCATTTGATATTCCATTTAATTATTATTATTGTCTTTTTTTAATTAGGTATTTTACTTAAATAAGTGAATCATTTGAATGTCCTTGTAAGTACTAATGGGTTAATTTCATTTAAACTTAAAATTAAAATGTAAAATATTCCTCTTGTCCATAATAAACAAAAGGAGAAAAAATTAGAAAAAGTTGCTTATTATAGATCTAGATTCATTATTAAAAACAAGTCCTCAGATGTAAAATTATCATATATATTTGAAGGTAGGTGGATAAAAGTATTAAATAAGTCATTACTCTGATATAGGTATTTACTGGTGGTGATGGGAATGTTTATGATAACATTTTTCAAGAATAATATTATTATTATTATTTTCAGTATCTATAATATCCATTATTATTTTATATATATATCATAAAATAACACTAACAACATGTATAATGGATATGCGAGGATTTTTAAACGCTCGCCATCAGGAATGGACATTACCCGGTTTATTGAATGTTTGTTCAAAATGTCAAAAAAACTGACTTCATTAGATGCAGAATTTAGATGATTTTTATTAAGTCAAACAAATGTGTATTAACCCTACAAATTGATGGAGATTAATTTGAAAATGATTTTTTAAAAAATTATCCTGGAATTACTATTCACTTGGGCACTATTTATTAATAATGACATTATAAAAATACCCAAAAATAATGAGACTCAACTTAATAAAATATTTTATTGATCAATAACTTTCAGTATTGGTGTGGGTATTGAATGTCCAGAATGGAATATAAAGATACCGACCTTGCTGATCTTTTGTAAAAATTATTTTGTAATTCCATTTTTGAAAGGTAGTCAAATTGTGGCAAATGTTAATTGAAAATCCAGAACGCTATAATAAGGTCAAGTTGAATGGTACCAATGGATTGAATAAGGAAATTAAGTAATAAATACATCCACTTTTTTTTCTTCTTTTAATGTCTTGTGCTGTGACAAATTATACAATTCGATGCTTATCCCTCGTAATTTTATAGGTAAGTGAACTATATGTTCAATAAAATCTATTCGTATGGCCTGATCGAAGACGTCCACAACTTTATATAAAAAGCTAATGAGATTATTATTTTTTGAGGAATCACAATTAAGATTTGGCCTTTTCTCTCGAAAATGTACTCAGATTCATCGAAGATAACAATTAACCATTTGGGTTACATATGGCAATATTTACGACCGGAGTAGATTTTTGTAGGACGGGTTCCTACTTCTTGTGCTTTAAAAAAAGTTGCGATAATATAATACTACAAAAATAAAAGTATTGATATTTTGAGAGAGATATCTAATGAACCATTGTCAATGTCAAATTTACAATTTTTAATAAAATTATTATAAAAATAAAAAAATGGAGTCTAGTAAGGTTAATTTAAAATTATTATTAGATAAAATTATAAAAATCAACCAAATTAACATTAGAAACAAGAAAATAATAAAGAGTATTGATGAAATATCAATTTAAATTAGTGGGATCTCAGTAATAAAATTATTTCCACTAATTACTCTTAAAACTTCGGATTACAGCTATTCGATGTGGTTCAAATCGATGAATTATAACTCAAACAAAAAGTATTAAGTAATTTCAACTGCATCGGTAACAGAAGATGGAAAAAAATATCACAATTTAGATGGTATAAAATGGAAGGTACACTAGGAATTGGCCATTGAATTTCTTATTCATTAATATTTTGCCATCGGTAGCAGCTGGCATTCAAAAATTATTCCCAAAGATTCTAAAACTAAAGAAACCTAAATCTATTAAACAAGTGAAGTTGGGTTTTATCAACTTTATAAAATTATCCCGATACACCTCATCGTTGTGGTATTCTTCTTGAAAATGGTATCGATGTGATTATATCCACCTACCAGTATTATAACATAATTCACCATGAACAATTCTAAAAGAATATTTCTCAATTATCATTTAATAGATAATCGTTCTGAATTCACATTTTAGATTGTAAACTTTACTTACATCATTATTCATTTAAATTATATTGGCCTTTCCAAAAACTCAATTTTAGAAGGAATCGGTCTGCCTTGACATTTTTAGCCAGTTATTGCCTTACCCTCAATGGGAATTTATTACTTCTTTGGAAAGAGCATTTATTTAGGTTCCACTCAATGCTTTAAAAAGCAGAATTGCCATGCATTGATTTATTAGAGTATGAGACTGTTCAATTGTGAGATGTTACACTTAGTCTACCACAAAATTAGTTTTAATTTAATGACCAATGGGTCAACTGTATACCTCTAAAGAAATTAACTTCTTTTCAAGTCATTGAGAGTTTTTTATGTAAGTTTCCGTGACATATGCTACCGTCTCTCCCTTAAAAGACGGAAGTAATAATTTCAAACAGACTTCCAGTCTTTGTGGGGTGGGGTTTATGATCGAGAAAAAATTCCCATTTATAGGTCCTACGTCTCGGGCTTTAGCTCTCTATGCTGCTTATCTCCAACGGATTTAGTTGCGGACTCTGCATTGCTGTTTTCGCCCAATTATGAACGGTCATTCCTAATAATAGTCATTCTATGGGAGGAAAATCATCAAAAAAACAGAACATATTCATTCATTTCTTAGACCACATCAAAAATAAGTAATGTTTTTCTGATTCCTTGTCAAAATACAATGGTAGCAGTAATTAATTTTGATAATCCTAAAGACAGATATAAACTGTCAATCAAGGTAGTGTAGACAGAGCTTTATTTTGTGGTGTAGCACTTGAGAATTTCACTAGTTCGAGATACAACTATGGCCCTTCGAGCATTGGCTCCTCGTTTTAAGCAAACTTATTTTGATTTCCAAAAAACTCTTTTCAGAGTATTCTAATTTAGGAATTTTAGAGAAGGATGTGAGTAGTAGTAAAGAGAGTTAAATGTAAAAATTTATTAGTTTTACCAATGGAGAATTGGCAAATTGTAACACTTAACGAAAATACGCCTTAACAAATTTATTTGGAAAGGGGGAAAAACGGGAGATTTAAAAGATCCCATTTATGATGATTCAATCACTCATAAGTGGATTTAACAAATTATCCTCATCAGACTATCGTGTTTCTGTATCGACAATCCAGAAATATCCATCTTCAGAGGCGTCGCAGACGAAAAATGAAAATGGCTCAAAAATCAATGGCTTTTAGAGAGAAAGACATGCCATAATTATTTCAACGTTTCCTATCGATGCTTCAAATATGAATTGTTTGTGATTGGGTTTGTGTTACAGAGCTGGCGGTCAGTTTAATGTTAATCTATCCTTTACGATTCTATGGGAGATAAATCTACAAACAACCTACTTCTCAAAAAGGATGTTTTAATTGGCGTAATGGTGATATGAAGGGAATATATGCCCTATATAAATTGTAATAGGATATTGGACAACCTTCAAGTCTTAAAATTGATGTTTATAATTAATCCTCATTCGTTTTAAAATGGCACAGAATGGATTTGTATTTTAATACTTCAGATATTGCAGGGTTATATGGGATTCGTGTTTTGGAGTTTCTTTGGAAATGTAATTCAAACACTTGCAATTAAGGTCAAAATGTAAAAAGCACAGGGTATTTTAAGAATCCCTTTACTGGTCAACCATATTTTAATAGAATAATAATAATCGAACCAGTTATAGCTTGTCTTTTCTAAAAGCGTTGTTATGAGTGTAAACTAATCATCGAGCGAGTGCTACAATGAAAACTTCTCGTCCGGGAGAAGTTTATATTATCAGATCTAACCGGTGCTCCAGTGAGAGGAAAACGAGGGTGGATTAGCAACAGGGTTCTATGGAAAAAGTCTCTTTGCAAAGTATCGCTCGGTGCTATTAGAATTCCATTCAGAATTATTAACTCAAATGCGACTCTGAATCTTATTACTTATTGAATTAAAACCTATGGAATTGGATAATGATAAAAAGGATAATAGTAGTAGTAGTAGTCTGAATTATATGTGGATCTCAAAAATTCCAATGAAGATCTTCAGGATGACTTTTCTTAGCAGGAATTTAATTTAGGTTATAATATGTACTTCACATTCTAAGTAAAGAAGAGATGAGGAAAAAGAAGGAAAAAAGGGAGACGATCGATAATGTTCAGAGGTGAAATTGTTAAGGGGTATATTATTACAAAATAAACATTTTACACTAAAAATTCTTTATTGGCATATCATTTTAAAATTTTTCACTTCCAAGGGAAGTTCTTTCATGATTTATGATTTTCCTGAGATGATTATCATATACTATACATTAGCTAATATTATCAAGTTTATAACCAACAACACTGTTAGCAATGTTACTGTTTTGTTTGGTTTCCTCTTGAGTTTGCTGTAAATATAATAGAAAAAAATTACGATTACTTTCTTGTATTAGTGTAGAGTCTAAATTCAGATAAAATAAAATTTAATTATGGTAAATATTATACCAAACTTTAATATAACTACCGAAAAAAATGTTACATTCTTTGCTGCATTTTGATCCATTCCATGTTATTGTTGCTTTTTGATTATAAAGTACAAATTCTTGCATTTGGTCCATTCAATAGTCTTACTTACTTATAAGAGATTTTCTCCCCATGCTTATGTAAAATAAATAATAACAAATTTTAGTAAAAAAATATATATAAAGCAAAAAAAATATATTATATTCATATCCTACACTTAAAAAAAAATTACAAAAACTTGAAACTTGTATTTCTTACTGTATTGAAAATACTACAAATAGTCTACATTAAGTGTATATTCTTCTGTATTGAAACATACTTACAATAAGTCTACATTAAGAATACCTTTTATATTCTTCAGTATTGGAAGTCAACAGTTAAATAGTTGAAGAAATTGTTCATTGTATCTGTATGTTATTATTCACTTGACGTATACTGTTCATCCAATCTTATACCTAGACAGATAATTCATTCAATCTCAAATTGAGATATTTTTTCTGTTGTACTGAAGAGGATACAGTTTTACGAAGAAGATAACAAATGATGATTTAAGTATAATGGAGAGACATCTCCAGTTACTAGAAGAAGATAATAACAAATAATGTATTAAATATATGTTGCAGTCAGTAGCCTTCCATCCTTCAAGTAGTGTTTTATATATAGAATTGAGATAAACTAACCTTCACTTGCTGATAATAGCATCAGAAGCAGTAATATCGAGGAGTACTACAGTCAATATATCCTTGTACTGGAAGAACAGAACACACCACTTTTTAAAAAAAAAACAACCATCCTATCAAGGAGCAGCAGATTTAAATATCTAGCAACTTACTGTTATGTTCAAGATGTTGCCATTTTTTAATCAACCTGATTTAAAAAAAGATGGATAATTATAGAAAATATTTTTCATACTTAATAAATTTTAATTTTTATCATATTTTTGTTATACAAAAATGGACACTAATTTATATGAAGGACATTTGAATCAATTATTTTAAAAGAAAGTATTAGCTACTTTTCATGCTCAAGATAATGGAACTTGGACTTTTAACAATATTAATATTTCGTTAAAAAGAAAAAATATTTTACTAATAGTTATGATATGATGACACCAGAGAGTTTGAAACTATAAAATTAAAATAACAAAAATAGGATTATCATTATCTATAAAATAAATAATACTCTTTCAAATTTATATGATAATAAAAATTTGACATCATCTATAATCATATGGTTTTATTTCTCTGTGGTGTGAAACTGATCTATTTACAAGCTCTATACATTTCGACTTTATATTTCAAACAAACTATCCACTTATTTTATTTTACAAATTATAAAAAAATTTAAATAGTTTACTTATAGATTTGCGGATTTGAGAAGGGAATTTGAATTTACTACTCATTTTTAAAAAGTTTTTTCTACTTATACACAAATAAGAAAAATATTTTTTCTAAATTCATAAAATGGTATAATCAGTATCCATGTCAAATCTTCAAATTTATTAAAAACACCATTTCTAAATAGAAAAATGTAAACTTCTAGAAAACAAAAACATAATTCCAATTATTTATCTCTTGAAGAATATCTATGTAATACATTGCATTGGATGTTTTAGATACTATTTAAAGAATGAATATTCAGGTTATAATGTTGGTCGGTGGTATTTCTCTAGTAAGAAGGTATATTTTTTACATAAATTTGGGAAATACATGATAGTTTCAAAGATTTAGATATAGCAGATATTGATGAATTTAATAAAATGAATATGCAAATTCATCATCATAGTTATCATCCTTTTGTTGCTAAAGATGAATAGTAATCCTAATAAGAGAAGAGATAAAATAAAAATATATGTTTATGATATGTGCAATTATCACAATACTTTAAAGCGTAAATTTTCATTAATGAAAGGCAAGATGTGATAAATGGATTCTATTCTTTGATTATAAATATATATATAAATGTGAGAAGCGATCGTGTTTTTTAAGTAAAATAGGCATTGTCAACTAGTTAAATAATAATTAAAATAACAATTTGGTAAGAAAAAAATTAATAAACGTAATTAATAATTAGTTGCAAAAATTATTGGTTGATTATTTTTATATTTATACTTGTTAGATTATACTAATAGCTAATAATAAAAAAAATGTACAAATATTATACAGTAATTAGATAATGATCGAGTTATTTATATTTGTATATAGATATTTTTTTACTTTCTAATGTAAAAAATTTCAAATTATTACACTTTTTTAGGAGTTTTATAAAACCCTTTAGAGTAATAATCTCATTAATCTTGGGTTGTTTAAATATTATATTTTTTAAATACATAATTTTTCTTCCTTTTAAAATTTTTTTACTATTTCATATACTATTTCACTATTATAACTAGGATGGTGAAGAAAAAGTACTTGGTATTTTTTCTCTTTTTCTAAAGCATCTTTTACTCTTATATAAACATTTAGTAGGAATTCTAGATATTATATATGTTTCTTCATTATAATATTCTTCCTCTTCTTCTTCTAAGCTACACTCAATATTAATTAATTGTACATTTATGCCATTTTTCTGTAAAACTAATTCTATAAATGCTTCTTTGGGAAATAAACTTAAAACATTGTCAGTATTTATAAAATTAATCAAAGTATGGTATCGTTGTGATCAATTATATCTTTCCAAGGTGGTTTTAAAGATAATAAATAATTATTTAATTTGCAATTATGTTGTTGTTTTTTGCTTTTCATCATAAATAAAAATAATATTTAGTAAAAAGAAAAAAATTGATATTTATATTCATTATGTTATTAAATTTATTTTAAAAAATAATAACACCACTGCACTAAAAAAAAACTTAAGGAAGGAAATAAAAAATATAAATAATATTAAGATTTTATTGGTTTTATTGTATATCTTATAACATTTCTACAAATTGGACAATTTTTTAACTGTTTAGAACAATTCATGCATGCAACCATATGTGAGCATGGTAAAAAAAACCAATTCTATTAAATTATCCATACAAATTTTACAAATATTCATATCATAATCAGTTCTTTCTAATGATGATGATAATAATAATTCATTATTAATATTTTTTTGGTTTAAAACTGATCCATCACAGTTAGGAAATTTATCTATGTATGATAAGTTAACAATTTCTGAAATGCAATTTTCAATATTAAAAAAGGGTAATCCAGTTTTTACAAGTTTTTTTTTAAGCACTTTTTTTACTTTGTCTGGGGAATAATTCATTGCAACTGCAGACTTTATAATATCTAATTTCATCAAAGCATTCAAATCATTCTCTGTTAATCTAGATTTAACTATAATATTAACAGTAGGATAACTGTGAATATATGGAGGTTTTTCTTGTTTAATCCTTTTTATAAACTCTTTCCTTTATTACTAATACAAAATTACATTTAGGATACCATCGTGCATGTTCATTCCAAGGGATATCTTCAGCTTCCCAGTTACGTAATCCACCTCCACAATAAAAACATTGTACATGATCACTTAAATTACGATAGAAAAATCCTGCTTCAGCTAGTTGTTCTGCTCTTTGTTTAAGAGTGTTAGGCCACCCTCTAAAACTTTTAAGTCTACTCTTATACTTGTGATAGTCATTTCGATAGGGTAAAGTATATTTAAATAATTCTAACATGTCACCTCCTCCTAACATATCATCATCATTATCATCATTATCATTATTGGGTCCCTCACATTCTGCATAAGATCCTGGCATATGTCTTGGAATAATATTGGGAAAATCATCAATTAAATCCAATAAAAATGATTTAAATACAAATCTATTATCATTACTATCATCATATAAGGCTAATTCTGATATTCTTGAGATTATTTCTCCATGTTCAAGTGAAACATTTCCTACAGGTTCATTCATTATAAATGGACAGTGAGGAAAATGTCTCTTATGTTCACCTCTTGGCGTATCATTCTCTTCCCATTTTGTTAAAATACCCTTACAAAAAACACAAACACATTTATCATCTGTTCTTAAATAAAAAAAATCCATCACGTGCAATTCACTTGGTTTTCACCCATCTTCATATTGGCCTTTTGATAAATGTTTCTAACTGTTCTTTTTCAAATCTTAACTTCCATATGAATTAAATTTCTTAGATCTTCTATTCAAAATCTCAATAGTAGTTGTAGTAGTTGTAGTAGTATTTTTAACACTACCATATCATTTGTTATAGACATTTCATTTCTATTAATTAGTATACCATAGAAATTATCTGAAATAAATGAAAAAATATTTATTATAAATTGTCTTAAAAAATGTTAAAAGAATTAAATATTATAAAATTTTTATATTAGACAGTCAATTGAACTAAATGGCTTATAATATATATATATTATATCTATATATATATATATATATATATATATATATATATATATATATATATATATATATATATATATATATATATATATATATGTCTTTTATTAATCGAATGATAAAATTTTAAACTTACTTCTTTCTACAAAGTCCTTCTAAATTAAAGTCATCTGCTTATTAGGCATGACATTATATATATGAGTCTCGACTGAGTAGATTTTTTATTTTCAGATAGATTCAAATTACTTCCGGAACAAAACTTTTATACTGAAAAAAAATAAAACTAATCATAAATTTTTTTTTTAATCATTTATATAAAAGAGTAAGGAGTGAAGATAAGAGATCAAGATCATCTTCACCCAAAAATAAAACAATGGAAACATTGAATCTGAGGAAAGTAGTGATGAGAGATTTTCATTGTGGATACAAAAGTTGCCTGTATCTGTATTTTTGAGTGAAATGTAAATTGGCCATTGACGCTTAGTAATGTTGATGAAGTAATTCCATGGTGATAACATAAATTTCACCTATTTTGAAAATGGGTATAGACTACTGTAAATTTTATACGAAAATCCACCATTTATTCTTCCTTTAGATTTTTGACTATGCTAACTTCACCTTAATGGACATTTCTTCTTGGGATTACTATTTTTTTACCAAACTGAAGAATAAAACTATGTTATTCGATTTAGTGAATGCTGCTCATTTTTTAGATATTAAAAGTTTATAACAAGTGACATGTAAGGGATAAACTAAGAAACAAAAATCGTCAGTGTTTAAAATTGAAAATGATTTTACTCCAGCTGAAGAAGAAGAACTTAAACGTAATATTGATGGGTTAAAGAAAAACCATTTACATGTCCTGTTCATCCCATTAATGAATAAAAAAACACCCAAATCATCATTAAGATGAAAAAATCAACTTACAATTACCAACCAAGTGAATGAAAAAATAATAATGTTTAAGTTACTTTTACCATTATTGATAATTTTTTTTTTTTTAATGAATAAAAAATGAAAGGAAAGGCAATACCTTTTATAATTTAATACTTTTTTTACAATAAAGAAAATAATCAAAATTTTCCATCCAATTTTATGCTTACCTACATTTATTTTCTATACTTTTTCTGTTATATTAGTGATTTTTTAAAAATTATGCCATCCTAAATATAAATAATGTTAATGATAATGATATTTAAAAAAAGCTAATGATATACACTTAGATCTAGTTTTTT
>NC_069485.1:22259285-22279502 GCF_026875155.1 Cherax quadricarinatus
TTTAAAAATTAAATTAAAATTTTTTAAAAGGGTTTTTAAAAATAAGGTAAAAAAAATTTTTTTCTTCAATTAACATTAAATATGACAAGGTACAATATATAAATTACACAAAAACATCGCTTCAGAATGCAGACACTAAAAAAACTTTAAGTCTATTGTTAATAATGTATCAACAGCCTCTGACATTAATCAAATTGTTGGTGATGCATTCCAATATCAAGATTCACTTGATCGTAGAACTTCCCCTTGTGAAAGAGATTCATAGAAAGAAGATGAATTACAGAGTTTCAAAGTGCATTTGGAGAAGGTTGATCGTTTATACCACATCTTAACTTACAACGAGTATGAAAATGATGGTTATTACAAATTAGCAATACGAATGGTGTACAAGAATCGTCCCATCTTTGTAATAATGTCAACTATTTACATCTTTTCAAATGAAGGATGGATTGGAGGATTTGGTTTTATATATGTTACTTTCAGTTCTAATATTTTTATTAGTATCATTGGAATAAGCTGTAAGAAATATATTTTTCACCATATTCTTAATTCACTTCAAGAAGATGGATATTGTGTAGAGTTTGTTCAGTCTCCCAAAAATTTATGGCAAAACCCACCAATGCTCAAGTTTCTCTGTCAATTAAAAATTACCGATTACTACCACTGTTGTTCCCTAGAGAATATTCTTCCTAAAACTCTTATTGAGAGTATGAGAGAATTCATTAAAATTAGTGAAGCTAAAGATGATTATAAAAAAAATCCTCACTTCAATACAATTATTTCAAAACAATTATTTACCTGAACTAGATTTTAGTTTAAGTTAAAAATAAAAATTAAACAAATATATATATAAATTTTTCACCTACAACAAAAATCTGTTCATGGCTTTCATTATACAGACGCGAACTTCCCCTTGTGAAAGATTTATGAAAAGGAAATGAATTACAGAGTTTTAAAGTGAAATTAGACAAGGTTGATCGACTATACCACATCTTAACTTACAAAGTGGATGAAAATAGTGATAGTGATGTCTGTTATCCACATGACTTTTCATTATAAAAGTTGGAGTTGGCTTGGTGTTATGAAGGTAACTAGTTTTAAATAAATATAATAATCCTGACTTTACTAGGATTCTTACCAATTTGAAGAAATTGCAAGTAATCGGGCAACTTTTTTTTAGTTAATAAAATAAAAATTCAATAAATATAAAGTAGTTCCAAATAATCATTATGGCTTTAAATATGCAGACACAAAAAGGCTTCAAATCTATTGTTAAGAATATAGTAACAGTATCTGACATAGATCAATCTATAGGAGATATTCTACAGTATCAAAATTCACATTCACTCAATCGTAACACTTCTCCTTGTGAAAGAGATTTATGGGAAGAAAATGAATTGCAGAGTTTCAAAGTGAATTTGGAGAAGGTAGATCGTCTATACCATATCTTAATAACCGAAAATGATGACTACGATAAAAATTACTTTTGTTATTACGAACTAATTATACGAATGGTGTATAAAAGTCATCATGTTTTTGTAATATTCTGTATTTTTTTTGAAGATTATAATAATGTAAAAAATGGTCTTATATATGTCACCTTTAATTCTAATATATTTATTAGTAACATTGGAATAGGTTGTAACAAATACATTTTCCAAAGTATTCTTAGTTCACTTCAAGAAGATGGATATTGTGTAAAATTTGTTCAATCTCCTGTGAAATTATGGCACAATCCACCTACACTCCAATTTTTCTGTCACTTGAAAATTACCACCAACTACAAGGAAAACTATTTTAAACACTACCCAGAAATTCTTCCTAAAATTCTTACTGAAAGTTTGAACGAATTCATTAAAATTAATGAAGCAAAAAATGATTTTGAAAATGAAAATAGTGGCACTTTTCTATTAATAAACTTTCTTTTAGAATATACTGAATAAATTGAAAATGAAAATAGTGGCACTTTTCTTAAGAGTTGAAACTGACCTCTTACTCCAAAGAAATCGTTTGGCAGAATGTGAGTGAATCTTATGAAACTAATCTCTTTATAAGTGGGAGAGAGTGCGCATGTATAGGGGAATCCCTTCCTGTTGGATGTATATAAAAAAGAAAATAATTATTATTATTATTAAAGATTCGCCGGTATTCTCCCGGCCCGGGCCTTTTCCAAGTGGTGGCCCTGCCTTGGCTCCCTCTTTAGGGAGTGTCTGAGACCTAAGTCTCCCATGGGAGGAGGCACAAGTACCTCCTCATCTTTGGGACCAACTGTCCCCAGGCCTAGCCACAAGCTAGGCCTCTCTGGTCTGTCATCCCCGCCACAAGGGTGCTAATGGGAATGACAGTCTTGTGAGCTGTAAGCTCCGGCTCAGGCACCTACCCTACCCTAGAAGGGTTAGACATGGTGTCGATCAAGAAAATAAAATACTCTTGCCATATCTGAATCTAAAGTAATTTTAAATATATCAATTCTATATTTGAATTGAATGAATTCATTAAAATTAATAAAAATAGTGGTAAACTTCCTTTTAAAACTAATTATAATAAACTTTATGCCATTCTTTATCAAGTATATATGGTGTTAATTTTTCTGATGGTGGATACAGTATGTCCATCGATGATAACTTTGGCTTTAAGTATTTTGTTTGAGTTTTCATTTTTGCATACAAATACAAATCTCTAGCTTTTAAAAAAACAAAATACAGTATTGCTTGAAGTTTAAAATATTTTATACATTCACTAAGATGTTGAATTGTTACATTTAAAGCATCTATAGCCATTCTTGTCAACTTTATATTCATTTTATAATATGACTTATTTATATCCTTGTTAATCATATATTTAGCTAACAACTTTGGTGAGATAATTGTTGACATGTTCAAACTAGATTTAAAATCCAATTCTAATTTGTTTTCTATATTTTCTAATATATATTTTAAGTCAGTTTCACATTGTTTCTTTTTTTGGATGTATTTTATGAAGAGATCCACTACTCTTAAATTTTCATTTACCCTACAGTAGATATTAGTATTTCTGTGATTGATATTACAATAGTAGTTATTCCTACTATTATTTCTACTATAACTATTGTTGTCAAAGTAGTTATTGTTGTTGTTGTTAGTGTTGCTGCTGCTGCTGCTGTTGCTGCTTCTTCTGCTATGATGATTATTATAATTACTGCTACTATTTCTCCTTGTGTAGTTTTTATCTCCTCCTCTTCTATGATGAATATTACTGTTCATATTTCTTCTTCTGCTGTTACTGTTCCTGCTACTTCTTTTTCTATTATTATTTATCATTCTGATCAATTTAAACTTTTATTTTTTTTCTTCAGTTGTGTAGATTTGTTTCTTTTCTTCAACTTAAGAGCTGCATTCCATCCTTTATTTAAAATCTTAATTACATCTTTCTCTGAAGATAGTTGTTGTACTGAAAGAGGAGTTGTAATTATTGATAAATTTGGCACAATTTTTATTTTTGATATAGCATAAGAATAAAGTTCAATACCTCATTGTAATCCAAAAGTATTCAGTGTTAAAATTCTCAAATAATTTATTTGGTCAGTGATATGTTCAATTGCTACATGTAAAGCCCCTATAGATATTCCTATAAATTTATTAAATAGATTCATATTCTCATAATTTATATAATTTATGAGCCATGGTGGAAATGGACAAGTTGAAGGGAGACTAGGAAATTTGAAATAGAAAGCTGTATACAATTGATTGGGGTTCATTTCTAGATGCCTCTTATGAATTATGTATTGTTCCTTCATTGTCAAATACTTTAAAAGTAGAACTACTATATTTTTCTCTGTTTGATTTGGTGTAGGAAAATTAACTGGAAAACTGGAGATAATCATGTTAGCCATTGGATCACTAATCCTCATACAATATATTTTCTCTTGACTGGACCAATAGAAAGGAAAATTAGGAATTTCAAGATCATTAATGGTTACCTGGAGTTTACCTGGAGAGAGTTCCGGGGGTCAACGCCCCCGCGGCCCGGTCTGTGACCAGGCCTCCTGGTGGATCAGAGCCTGATCAACCAGGCTGTTGCTCCTGGCTGCACGCAACCCAACGTACGAGCCCACCCGGCTGACCCCGGGAAACTGACTTGAGGTGCTTGTCCAGTGCCAGCTTAAAAGACTGCCGGGGGTTGTTGGAAACCCCCCTTATGTGTGCGGGAGTTTTTGAACAGTCTCGGGCCCCCGACACTTATTTTTGGTTTTAAGTGTGTGACACCCTGTTTTCAGGGGGGGTGGGATCGTCACCCAAGTCTTTTGCTTTCGTAGTGAGTGTTTTTCGTGTGCAAGTTCGGTACTGTCCCTCTAGGATTTTCCGGGTGTATATATCATGTATCTTCCCTCCTGCGTTCCGGGGAAAAACAGTTTTGGAACCTCAAGCGCTCCCAATAATTTAGGTGTTTTACCCCGTTATGCGCGCCGTGAAAGTTCTGTGAAAATTTTTCGGGTCGGAAATTTCACCTCCCTTGAAAGGTGCTGTTAGTGTGCAGCAATATTCCAGCCTAGATAGAACAAGTGCCCTAAAGGGTGTCTCGGGGGTTTTTGGGCCTCCCTAGTTTTGAAGGTTCTCATTATCCACCCTGTCATTTTCCTAGCAGATGCGATTGATACAATGTTATGGTCCTTGAAGGTGAGATCCTCCGACATGATCACCCCCGGGTCTTTGTGTTGGTGTTTCGCTCTTTTTTGGGGCCAGAATTTGTTTTGTACTCTGAGAAGATTTTAAATTTTTCCCCGTTTTCCAATTGAGTAAATTTAAAAATTTTCATCGTTGAACTTCAATTGTTTTTAGCCCCTGAAAAATTTTGGGTTTATGACGCCCGGGCTTTGCAGTGTCTGCAATGGGGAAGACATGTCATGCAGATGGGGTTCATCTGCAAAGAAGAACGGGGGTGGGTGCAATCCTTGTCTATGGGATATGAGGATGAGGGAAAAGATGGGAGGAGTACTGTCCTTTTGGAAAAAAGAGCTTTTCACGTAGCTGCCGCTTTACTCGTTGACGACTACTCCTGTGTTTGTTAGTGAGGAAAATTTTAGTCAACGACCGATTTTCCCGTTATTTCCTTTTGCAAAATTTTTTGGCATTACGCCCGGGCACACTTCTCGAAGGCTTTTGCAAAGTCTGTATATATTACATCTGCATTCTTTTTGTCTTCTAGTGATTTAGGACTTGTCTAGTGATCCAATAGTTGAGACAGACAGGAGCGACCTGTTCTAAACCCATGTTACCCTGGGTTTTGTAACTGATGGGTTTCTAGATTGGTGGTGATCTTGCTTCTTAGGACCCTTTCAAAGATTTTTATGATATGGGATGTTAGTGCTATTGGTCTGTAGTTCTTTGCTGTTGCTTTACTGCCCCCTTTGTGGAGTGGGGCTATGTCTGTTGTTTTTAGTAACTGTGGGACGACCCCCGTGTCCATGCTCCCTATCCATAGGATGGAAAAGGCTCGTGATAGGGGCTTCTTGCAGTTCTTGATGAACACAGAGTTCCATGAGTCTGGCCCTGGGGCAGAGTGCATGGGCATGTCATTTATCACCTGTTCGAAGTCATTTGGCATCAGGATAACATCGGATAGGCTTGTGTTAATCAAATTTTGTGGCTCTCTCATAAAATATTCATTTTGATCTTCGACTCTCAGTCTGGTTAGCGGCTTGCTAAAAACTGAGTCATATTGGGACTTGAGTAGCTCACTCATTTCCTTGCTGTCATCTGTGTAGGACCCATCTTGTTTAAGTAGGGGCCCAATACTGGACGTTGTTCTCGATTTTGATTTGGCATAGGAGAAGAAATACTTTGGGTTTCTTTCAATTTCATTTATGGCTTTTAGTTCTTCCCGCGATTCCTGACTCCTAAAGGATTCTTTTAGCTTAAGTTCGATGCTTGCTATTTCTCTGACCAGTGTCTCCCTACGCATTTCGGATATATTGACCTCTTTTAGCCGCTCTGTTATTCTTTTCCGTCGCCTGTAAAGGGAGCACCTGTCTCTTTCTGTTTTACATCTACTCCTCCTTTTTCTTAGAGGAATAAGCCTTGTGCATACATCGAGTGCCACCGAGTTAATCTGTTCTAGGCATAAGTTGGGGTCTGTGTTGCTTAGTATATCTTCCCAGCTTATATCGGTTAGGAC
This sequence comes from Cherax quadricarinatus, assembly GCF_026875155.1. Taxonomy (NCBI): domain Eukaryota; kingdom Metazoa; phylum Arthropoda; class Malacostraca; order Decapoda; family Parastacidae; genus Cherax; species Cherax quadricarinatus. Next base: position 22,265,439 of record NC_069485.1, read on the forward strand.
TTCGTTTACTTGGTCCCACTTTATGTTTTTGTTATTGAAGTTGAATTTGGTGAATGCTCCCTCGTGACTAATCTGATTATGTCGGTCTGGGGCTCCGCACATGCATGACTGAACCTCAATTATGTTGTGATCTGAGTATATTGTTTTTGATATGGTGACATTTCTTATCAAAGCATCATTGTTAGTGAAGATGAGGTCTAGTGTATTCTCCAGTCTAGTAGGCTCTATTATTTGCTGGTTTAAATTGAATTTTGTGCAGAGATTTAAAAGCTCGCATGAGTGTGAGTTTTCATCAGAGCTGCCTCCTGGTGTTATTACTGCAACAATATTATTTGCTATATTCCTCCATTTTAGGTGCCTTAAGTTGAAATCCCCCAGGAGCAAGATGTTGGGTGCAGGAGCTGGAAGATTTTCCAGACAGTGGTCAATTTTTAACAGCTGTTCCTGGAATTGCTGGGATGTTGCATCCGGAGGCTTGTAGACTACCACAATGACTAGGTTTTGGTTCTCGACCTTTACTACTAAAACTTCCACTACATCATTTGAGTCATTTAGCAGTTCTGTGCAAACAAGTGACTCTGCAATATACAGGCCAACCCCCCCCTTTTGCCTGTTCACTCTGTCACATCTGTATAGGTTGTAACCTGGGATCCATATTTCGTTGTCCAAGTGATCCTTTATGTGGGTCTCAGTGAAAGCCGCGAACATTGCCTTTGCCTCTGCAAGCAGTCCATGGATGAAAGGTATTTTGTTGTTTGTTGCTGGCTTTAGACCCTGTATATTTGCAAAGAAGAATGTTATCGGACTGGTGGTATTGTTGGTACTGGGGGGGGATTTTTTTTCCGGCATTAGTATCTGTACCTGTTGGTTTGGAGTGGAGGCCATCGACTGTGGTTCCACTCCAGGAATGACTGGATTTGGTGTACGATTTCTGCCATTTCCTGCCAGTTTTTTTCCTTCCTGGCACTAAAAAACGTCTCCCTCTTGAGTGGCTGTGGCTACCCAGGTATTCCCATGGCCTGGATGTTTTGTATCTTTTTGTCCCCTTTAGATGGTATGCCTGGCAATTTAAGTTATAGCACAGTCTTTCCTGTACTGAAGAGGTACACAGTTCAGGGTGAAAAAGCTTACAGGAAGGGAGTTTGCATTTTCCTGTTGTCATATGGGCATGGCATTTTCTAGGGTGGTCATAGTTGCACGTCCCATCTGTTTTTCCAGATTTCCCATGCCAGCAGATACTGAGTGCATAGTATGTGCACAGGCTTGGTTTCCGTTTGCCTCGGGTTTCTGTGACTGTATTCCCTGTTGGTGCATGTTTCCCTGTCTTACTTCTATCCTCCCTAGCACCAACAATGGAGCTCCCACCAGTTGTTTTTGGTAATATATCCTCACTATTGCTAGTGGAGTCCTCTTGTTTGCTATTTCCTGCGGTATTTCTAGTTTGCAATATTGGTTTTATCTTATCTTTGACTACACTTGTTTCCCTACTATGGCTCCTGTCCCCTATGAGGTCATTTATATGTCTTCATTTCCTGCGTATAATTCCCGACTACCTGGACAAAATCTCCAGCTTCACCATTACTGTCTCCCAGGACAGCATCTCCAGCTTCCCCATTACTGTCTCCCAGGACAGCATCTCCAGCTTTACCATTACTGTCTCCCAGGACAGCACCTCCAGCTTCACCATTACTGTCTCCCAGGACAGCACCTCCAGCTTCACCATTACTGTCTCCCAGGACAGCACTATCAGCCCCCCATTTACTGACTACCCATGCTCCAGTAAATAATTTTTGAGGTTCTTTCAATTTCCAAATCTTATTGGATGGATAAGAATGAAGATTATAAAAATAATCTTGTGGGTTGATCAGTACGTTATGTACTAAGATATTTCTATCATCAAGTGGTGAATATAAATACTTATTTCCATTCTGGTAAAATATGAAATCCATTCTGGTAAAAATACTCTTGAATTACTTCAGGACAAAGCAATCAATCAAAGCATTTTAAATTTGTAATTTTCTTTTCCTCTTCCTCTTTCTTTCTTTATTGGAACAGCTCCAATCCTATTATGATTTTTTTCCCTCTACAATCTCTATATATATATATTCTATATATGTCGTGCCGAATATGTAAAACTAGCCAATTAGCAAAGATATATTTTTTTTAATATTATAATATTGTTAAAAAATTTTAATTTTGCTCCACTAAATAAGATCGCAAGTTATGCCTATTTGGTATACAGAATGAAAATAAATGTTCTTCAAATACAAATTTAAAAATAAAATCTTGTTTACATATTGTGCAATGTTTAAATGTGTTTTTAAATGATCCTGAGATTTTTTTGTAATTTTTTTACAAATACAGCAACAATAATACATTCTAAATTTTTGTACCTTTCAGGTAAGCTAGTCCTAATACTGATAATGAGACAAGTAATGTCTTATCTTTATATACTTCTATTTATTATTATATTAAAAAAAAATTAAAAATTTTCTTGTAATTCCCAAATAATATTAGCAACTTTTCAAGGATTAGCCCGTACTTTATCTTCTCTAATTCTACTAATTACTTGAACTTGTTTCTGTGAATTTAAAAAAACTTCATATATTTTTCCATCTTGTAATTCATTAAAAGAATAAGTAACAGGAACAGATTGAAGTGGTGGTGGTAGTGATAAAGGGAAAAGATATTTTTCCTTAAAAAAATATATAGTAAGGAGCAAGATCATTTCTAAATTTTTTACGAAAAGCTTGTAATATATGCATTCGTTCAGATGCTGTAAAAGTACTAGTGACAATATCAATAATTGCTAGTGGTTTTAAAATTTTATATTATTTATACAATTAAATCAGCTTCTACTATGAAAGTAAAATCAATAAGTGAATGCAGAATAAATCTGGAATAAAATGTGTGTGAACTGTGGATAATATATTCGGTCGACTAACAGTAAAATGACTTGGGTAAAATTTTAAAATTGCATTACAACCATCTAATTTAGGAAAACAATATACTGGCTTTAAATAGATATCATTAATATTTACAGAATGATAAGGAACAGTGTCTCGTGATATTCTTTTCATTTTCAGGTATTTAAAGGTAAGCAAGCTTCCAATCTCCAAGAGGTATACCAATAGAGAGATCCCGGACGAGAAATAAATATAGGTTTACTTTCGGTATCAAATTCTAAGGTTAATTATTTGATGTTAATTCATTCAGTGATTCAGATTCTAATATGAGAGGAAATATTTGAGAATAATCATTGGGTTTATACCTGTGGTACAAAACGGTACATGATGTATTATCATAAAGATAAGTAGTTTTAATATCTAAATTTTGACTATCTAAAAAACTAGCCATCCCTATTAATTCTTCTTCCTCCTCTTCTTCTTTTTCTTCTTCCTTTTTTTTTTTTTTCTCTTCATTCATATCTTTTACTGTTTTTTTTGTTTTACAAATATTGCATTATAATATTTATTACCCTCATCAAAAACATAAACTAACTCTAAAGTAAGAGTATCATAAGAAAAAATTATATCTTTTTTTATAAATTTTTTATATTGAATAAAATAATCATTGTTTTGAGGATTTATAATAAGTCTAAAATTACTTACACTAATTTCAATGAAACGTGAAATAAAACGTAATGATGATTCACCAAGTGGTCCTAATTTATCTTGTATGAGTGGATGTGTAGCGCCAATTTCTCTTCGACATTCTTTTTCCACCTCAATGCAAGTATTGACTTCCATTAGAGCCCAAAATTGTACTCGGATTTTCTGTAAAGGTAAATTGCAATTAGTTCCAACATAAACTTTTAATATAGTATTAGTAGTATATAAATTTCCATCATTTTTGAACATAGTATATTTTTGAGCGGAATATGCTTTTAAAATTCTTTCTTCTAAGATTTCATGACCTTTAGCAAATAAAGTATTTATCAAAATTTCATCCATAATTGAGTATTTTTTTTTTCTTTTCATGATTTTGTTTTTATTATTACAAATCCAATTATAAATTGGTTTATTTATAATTTCTAAATATTTTAATTCAGCTTTTACTTTCTTATTTTCTCGGTGTCGAAGAAAATATTCTAAAAGAAAATATGGATAATTATAGGATGTTTCCGGAAGATTTTCACGTGGATTTAGATCATAAACTTTTAGAGAATTTCTTGAAGAGTACTTAAGAGTTGATTTTAAAAATTTTATTATGAATTGACTGATATTTAAATTTTAATATATCATCATCGATATTATTATCAGATTTTTTTGTCTTTATACTGAAATAGAAAGTATTTCTTGCATAAAATAATTATATTCTTCATTTAGTAAAAGCAAATCAAAAGCTGATTTACTGAATATTTTAATTTGAGTTAATTGGTTTTCTATTTGTTTAATTTTTTTAGTTTTATTTTTAATTTTTTTAAGAGGGAGTGATTTTTCACTAATTTCGTCGTTATATTGTTGTTTATAATAATTTAATATATTTTGACTAATAGAATAAAAAAGTGAGCATAATAATGTATATGAATCTTTTTCTAGAATAATATTAATATTAGATAATTTATCTTTTGGAATTAAATCAATTAATGGCTTAATAACATCAGTCTTTATAAATTCAATATATTTTTTACTTATTGAATTCATTTTCTTTTGTTTTTTTTAATATAGTTTATTATAGTTTACACCTCCTTTATATTAAAACAAATATTATTATTTTAATTAGCTTTCTTATGTGTTTATGTATGCTATCATAAATAATATTAACAGAAAAATAATAATAATAATATCACCAGAAGACACTTTTTGAGTACGATTGTTAATTGTAATCTTATTAAGTAATAATCACATTAAAAGAAAAATATATTTTTATGTAAAAAATTTAGTCATATAATTTGTAATTATAGTAATAATTAGTAATTTGCCCAGGACTTAACTTATTGCTACATCTATATAAGACTCACAGTTTGGTATATACAGTCTATCCAGCAAGATGTATTTTGAAGAGGATATTGAAGTATCACCTAGAAATAATATTATAGAGGACTATAAAGATATTAATTTTAATGAATTACAACAAGGGCTTGTGACAGAAGAATTAATACATGGAAAAGATAATAAAGACTATAAGGACAAAGAAAATTTATTACTTTTAATATGAAGTTTCATCAAATTTCAAAAGGGGTTTTGGCGAAAAAATTAATACATGAAAAAGAAATCAAGACTGTATGGACAAAGAAGATCTATTACTTCAATATTTTCATCAAATTAATTTTCAACAAAAATTACAACAATTTGTTTTCTCTCTGGAGATGAAGAAAACTTTGCTGTAAAGAATGTAAAAAAATTTCTAAGGATCTGATGATTTCATTCATCATTTAAAAATACATAAATTAGTATTAAAATACTATTTGCAATTGTGCAACAAGAAATTTGCAAATTTGAATCTCATTTGATTAGACTCAGACAAAAACAAATACAAATGAAAAAACCATTGTAAACAATTTATGTAAAAATGTTTTAATAATAAATATGCTTGAAAGCACATTTAAGTGCATAATAAAAATTTTCTTGCATTTATGCAATAAGAAATTGCATTTAATGTAATTTGATTAGACATCAGACAAATTCTACAAATGAAAAACCCTATGTATCCAATTTATGTAAACATGGTTTAAATAAAAAATGCTTTGAAAGCCAATTTTAATGTGCATAAAAAATTTTTTTTGCAAAATTGTGCAATAAGAAAATTTGCATTAAATGTAATTGATTAGGACTCAGACACATATACAAATGAAATCATACAATGTAATTATGTAAATGTAGTTTTAATGTAAATATATTTTAAAAGCACATCTTAAGTGCATAATAAAAATTTTACTTGCAATTTTTGCAATATTGAATTTTCCAAAGAAAAGTAATAGATTATACATCGAGGAATATAATACAAAAGAAAAACCAATATTTGTAATTATTGTAAATGTGGTTTTCTAACAAGAGTGAATTAAAAAGCATTTTTTTCAAATTCATATAAAGACTCAAAAATTTCTTGTTCCTATGTCAAAAAATTTTAAAAACAATTATTATATGATAAAAAAAGAAAGAATTCATAAGGAGAAAAACCCTACACATGTGACAATTGAAATATAGTTTAGAACAAAAAAAAATATTTTAAAGTACATATTAAGAGAAAACATCCTGTACATTTATCTAAATAATGCACAGTGAGAAACCCAAAATATTTATATTACTTTTCTATCCAGTATAAAGAAATTACTATTTATAAGGTTATTTAGAAATGGGAAAAATGATTAAAAATAGTGAGAAAGAATTGATTACAAATTAATGGATATTATTTTCCAAATTCTTTTTATTGAAATTAATTCCGAATAAGTTTTAAATTTCCCTTTAACAACAGCTACATATAAAATTTTTTATTTTTACTGCTTATAGTTTTATTAAATTCTTTTTTTAAAGAATCAGAAGCATAATGTAATAAATGTTTACACCCATATTCATGAACTAAATTAGCTATTTGGCATTTCATTTTATCAGAGGGGAAATTACCGTATAAAGCTTGTGCGTGACATAACCCATATTCATTTTCGCACTGTTGTTGTTGATGACAGGTGGTTGTTTAACATCTCAAACATTGAATCTGTATGTTATATTCACTTGAGTATACTGTTCATCCATCTTATACCAGAAACAGAATAATTCTTCATTCTCAAAATTGAAGAATATTTTCTTCTGTTGTACTGAAGAGGTACAGTTTACTGGAAGAGATAATAAATTATGATTAAGTATAATGGAGAGACACAGTTACTGGAAGAGATAATAACAAATAATGTATTAAATATAATGATGCAGTCAGTAGTCTCCATCCTTCAAGTGTGTATAACTAACCTTCACTTGCTGATAATAGCCTCAGAAGCAGTAAATCGAGTAGTACTACAGTCAATATCATCCTTGTACTGGAAGAACAGAACACACCACTTTTTAAAAAAAAAACAACAACTAACCATCAAGGAGCAGCAGATTTAAATATCTAGCAACTTCTTGTATCTTTCAAGAGTTGCCATTTTTTAATAACCTGATTAAAAAAAATGAATACTGATTTATGAAATGATGTTGATTATATTATAAAAGAAGGATTAGCTACATTTCATGCTCAATTAATGACTTTAACTTTAAAAATATTAATAATGATATAAACCAAAAAAATTCTTTCATTAATTTATATAATAATATAGAACAAAAACTTGATTCCACAGATTTAAAAACAGAAATAGGTTCGAAGTTATTTAACAATTTAAAAAATACATTTTTAAATTTATATAATAATGAACAATTTGAAACTATTTATAATAATATTATATTATTTTTATGTGGTGATGAAAATGATCAGTTTACAAGTTCAGATACCTACATAAGACTTTACATTCAAACTACCTATCCCCATTATTTATTTTATGAATATAAAAAAAATTGTTAAAAGTTCGCTTGACGATCTGGAATTTGAGAGTGAATCGTCTTTTACAAATTATATAAAAAATAATAGGTATGAATTAGAAAAAAATAAAATTATAATAAAATTAAGAAAAATTTATGATAAATATACCACTTATCTTTATTTCCTTAGAGATTTATTGAACGTTAATGTTTCTTTTTATAAAATAAATGAAAAAAATGAAAAAAATATTGGATGTTTTAGATATTATTTAAAGAATTCAGGTGGTCCTTTAATTAGAGGTATATTTTTGCATAAATTATGTGATAAATCTTGGGATTTTCATGAATTTACTTGTAGTGACATTGATGAATTTAATAAAATTTAAGATGAAAGAAATCATCTAGATTGTTATCTAAGCCACAGCAAAATTTGCCATGATGAATCACAAATTAATAGATGTTTTGGAGTATGTAATTATCATAATTATGTGAATACAAATGATTCTCTGATAAGAGATTTAACAAATCATGTGTGGGATCCTAAAGTAATTGATTATGCTCATGATTTTAAATATTTATACAGCTATGAAAATGGGTCATTATTAAGTAAAATAGGTCTTGCAATAGTTAATGGCAAGATTGCTGCTAATAAAGAATCACCTTCCAAAAAATATTGCCTTTTCATAATAATATTATTTTTTATTATATTTTCTATAATTGTATATTATTATTATTATAAATATTTTCATACCTCTTAAATTTTTAAATATCAAATTTATATATATATATATAAAAAAGAAATGGTATTTCAGGGGTTCCCATTTCATCTTCTAGATCCTTACCTTAATTACAATAAATATTGCAATGAACCATTATTTAATAAATGTTTTGGAGTGTGTAATTATCATAATTATATGACTAATAAACGATTTTCTGATAAATGATTTAACAAATCATGTATCTGATTCTAAAGTAATTAATTATGCTCATGATTCTGAATATTTATACAGATGTGAACATGGGTCATTATTAAGTAAAATAGGTCTTGCAATAGTTAATGGTAAGATTGCTAATAAAGAATCACCACCTTCAAAAAACTATTGTCAGTTAATAATAATATTATTTTTTATTATATTTTCTATAATAATTGCTTACTATTATAGAAAATATTTTCATACTTAATAAATTTTAAATTTTTTATCATATTTTTATATAAAAAAATGGACACTAATTTATATGAAGACATTGATATTATTATACAAGAAATATTAGCTACTTTTCATGCTCAAGTAATGGACTTGGACTTTAACAATATTAATAATTCGTTAAAAAAAAAAAAATATTTTACTATAGTTATGTATGATGAACAGAAGTTTGAAAATTTTTAAATTAAAACAAAAATAGGTTTATTTTATCTTAAAAAAAAATTTATTCTTTAAATTTTTATATGTAAAAAAAATTTGAATCAATCTAAAAATCTATTGTATTATTTCTCTGTGGTGATGAAATGATCTATTTAAAACCCTCTAAATTTTTAAAGACTTTTATTCAAAAAAAATACCCACTTATTTATTTTACAAATAAAAAAAAATTTTTTTAAAAGTTTCTTATGATTTGGGATTTGAAAATGAATTGAAATTTAAAAACTCTTTTAAAAGTTTTTACTTATACACAATTAAAAAATTTTTTTTCTAAATTAAAAAAAGGGTTTAATCAATACCCCAATTTCACATCTTCAATTTTTAAAAACACATTTCATATAATAGAAAATGAAAATTTTTCAGAAAACCAAAACATTTACCAATTATTTATCTTTGAAAAATAAAATGAAAAATGATTGGATGTTTTAGTACTATTTAAAGAATAAATATTAGGTAATAAAATGGTGGGGTATTTCTCTATAAGAAGATATTTTTACAAAATTATTAAAAAAAAGTGAGGGTTTCAAAGAAGTTGTATTGCAGATATTGATGAATTTAAAAAAAAATTAAAAATAAAATTCATCTCCTAGTTATCTCCTTTTGTTTCTAAAGATGAATGAATCTAATAAGAGAGAGAAAAAAAAATATATGAAATGATTTGAAATTTATCCAATACTTTAAATCGTTTTAATTTTCAAAATGAAAGAGCAGAGTGAAAATGGTTTTATTTGTGATTGTAACAATATATAAATGTGAGAATGGATTTTTTTTAAGTAAAATAGGTTTTGAAATGTTAATTATAATAAAAAACAATTTGGTAAAAAAAAAAAATTTTTAAAACCCATTATTAATAAAAGTTGCAAAAAATTATTGGTTGATTATTTTTATAATATATTTATTATCTTGTTATTAACTAATAGTTTTAAAATAAAAAAAAATCAAAATTATAAATTTTTTTTGAAAAGAGGGTTTTTTATTTTTTATTTTTTTTTTCTTTCTAATAAAAATTTAAAAATTTATTACACTTTTTTTAGGAAGTTTATTAAACCTTTAGAAGTAATAATCTCATTTAATATTTTGTTGTTAAAAATATTATCTTTTTTAATACTTTTTTTCTTCTTTTAAATTTTTTACTTTTTCTTTTATTTTTCACTTTTTAAAAATAGGTGGTGAAAAAAAAAAGTTTTGGTTTTTTTTCTCTTTTTAAAAAAGCATCTTTTACTTTATATAACATTTGTAGGTTCTGTTTTTATATATGTTTCTTCTTTTTAATTTCTTCCCTTTTTTCTAAGTCCACTCAATTTTATTTAATTTGTAATTTATGACTTTTTTTTTTAAAAAATTTTTTAATGCTTTTTTGGGGAAATAAACAAAAAACATTGCCAGTATTTATAAAATTAATAAAAATTGGTATTCATTGTGATCTTTAATTTTCCATGGGGGTTTTTTTAAAGATAATAATAATTTTTTAAATTTAAAATTATGTTGTTGTTTTTGCTTTTAAATCATAAAAAAAATAATATTTAGTAAAAAAAAAAATTGATATTTATATTCATTATGTTATTAAATTATTTTAAAAAATGAAAAACCCCGACAAAAAAAACTTGGGAAAGAAATAAAAAATAAAAATAATATTAAGTTTTATTGGTTTTATTTATATCCTATAAATTTCTACAAAATTGGAAAATTTGTTTAATTTTTTGGAAAAATTTCATGCAGAACCATGTGGAGCTGGAAAAAAAAACATTCTATTAAATTATCCTACAAATTTTACAAATTTTTTATTATAAACAGTTCTTTCTAAGATGATGATAAAAATAATTTTTTTAATTTTTTTTGGGTTTAAAAAATGATCCCTCAAGGGGAAAATTTTTATGTATGAAAGTTAAAAATTTTTTGAAATGAATTTTCAAAATTAAAAAAAAGGGTAATCCCGTTTTTTTCAACTTTTTTTTAAAGCACTTTTTTTTCTTTGTCTGGGAATAAATTATTTCAATTGAGAAATTTATATTCTAATTTCATTAAAGATTAAATTTTATTCTTGTTTGTTTGATTTTTAACTATAATATTAACAGTAGGATAATGTGAATATATGGGGGTTTTTCTTGTTTAATCCTATTTATAAACTCTTTTTCCCTTTTTTTTAATTACAAAATTTCATTTGGTACCTTCGTGCATGTTCCTTCCAAGGAATTCTTCAGTTCCCGTTACGTAATCCCTCCACAAAAAAAGCATTTTACATTTCCTTAAAAATTTTGATAGAAAATCCGCTTCGCTGTTGTTCTGTTCTTTTTTTGAGAGTGTTAGGCCACCCTCTAAAACTTTTAAATTACTTTTACTTGTGATAGTCATTTCGATAGGGTAAAAGTATATTTAAATAATTCAACTGTCACCTCCTCCTAACATATCATCTTATCATCTCATCATCTATCTTCATCATATGGGGGTTTTCCCCTACATTCTGATAAGATCTGGCATATGTCTTTGGGAAAAATATTTGGGAAAAACATCAATTACATCCAATTAAAAAAGATTTAAAAACAAATCTTTATCTTACTATCTCATATAAGTCTAATTTGATATTCTTTAGTTATTTCCCCCTTTCAAGTGAAACTTTTTACGGTTATTCTTATTAAAAGGACAGTGAGGAAATTGTTTTTTGGGGCACCCCTTGGCGTATCATTCTCTTCCCCATTTTGAAAAAAACCCTTTCAAAAACACAAACACATTTATCATTGTTTTAAATAAAAAAATCCCTCAGCGTAATTCACTTTGGGTTTTTCCCCTTTTTTATTGGCCATTTGATAAATGTACTAACGTTCTTTTTTAAATCTTAAATTCCATATGAAATTAAAAATTTTTTAGTTTTATTCAAACTTCAATAATAGTAGTAGTAGTAGTAGTTTTTTAAACCCTTTTCTATTGTTATAAATCATTTTATTCGAAATTTTTTGAAAAAAAAAAAAAAGTATTTATATAAATATGTCTTTGTAAAGAATTAAAAAAATTTTAAATTTTTTTACATTTTTCAGTCAATTTAAACTATATTGCTTTAAAATATAGTTAATGGAATGTAAATTTTTAAATTATTCTTTCTACAAAGCCCTTTCTAAAATTTAAAATCATCGCTAATAGGGTTTCTATATATATATAGTCTCTATGAAGATTTTTTGTTTTCAGATGATTCAAGTTACTTACGAACAAATTTTTTTTGCTGAATCATAAATTTTTTTTTTTTTCATTTTATTAAAAGGAAAAGGGGTGAGTAAAAAGTTCAAGATCTCATCACCCAAAAAAAAACTTGGAAAACATTTAAAATGAAAAATTGATGGGTGAAATTTTCTTGTGGATACAAAGTTGCCTGTAGGGGTAATTTATTTAGTGAAATGTTTAAAATTTTTAAGCTAGTAATGATAAAGAAATAAATTCCCCTGTGAAAATAAAACCCTATTTTGAAATGATTATGATCTGTAAAAAATTTTTTACAGAAAATCCCATCTATTCTTTTTAGTTATGACAAAGTATTCATTAATGCATTTTTCTTGGGATTTCAATTTTTTTAAAAAAGAAGATAAAAAAGTTATTCGATTTAGTGAATGTGTATTTTTTAATATTAAAAAATTTAGAACAAGTGAACCCATTGAATTTCATCTATATTTTTTAAAAAAAATTCAAAATATTATTTACAAAGAAAAATACTAAAATTTCCCTCAGAAATTTTCTCTTGAAACTACATGAAAAATGAAGAAAGTGCCAAATTATATTTACAAAAGCTTCATTTAAATAATTTTAAGATAAATGGAGTGAAACCCTAGCTGATTTTTTATAAAAATGATGAGTGAAATAGCTCTCCCCATTTGAAAAAATTTTAAAAAGTAATACTTTTCCGTCACTTCATTACCTATATTAATACAGATCATATCCATTCCCATTTTTTTGGTCCTAAAGGTGGGGACCCTTTTATTTGGAAAAAAAATTTTTGTTTGCTGAAAAAGGGAATTAAAAAGTATATATAAAATGGATGAAAATTTTAAATATACTCTACATTGCTACATTAGTTTATTACCATATATTATTCCATGTGCAATATGTAGTCAACATTATTATCTTAATATTAAACCCAGTAAAATATTAGATAATTTATTTGATAATGAAAATGTAAAACCAACAATGTTTTACTCAAAAATTCATGAAAATATTACAGAAAATTTAAAACTTTTAAATATAAATAGATTTAAATAAAAAATATTTCTAAGGGAGAAGTTCTGCATTCGAACATATTCTGATATTTGAGTGCATCTTATTTTTTTTTAAACTCTGGCAGACAATATTGTGAATTTTGCAATTGATGTGATTAAGAAACTACAACCACGAGAAGGGTACTACTTTATCAAGTGTGAGTCTAGTAAACTGACGAAGTTTGGCATCCAAGACATAATTCATGGCCTACATTACCATAGTATCAAACTTAAAGCAGCCCTTATGGTTTATACCACCAACTCTATCTTTTTTAGTGAAGAGGTTTACTTGTCCACTTTCATTAAGGAAAAACTCAACTCTAAACTTTGTATTTGTGTAGACTACATATAAATTTAATTTAAATAATTTTGGTTAACTGAAGGAATTTAATTTGTATTTCGTACCTTTTATTGTCTTCAGAAAAAACAATTATTATTTTATACTATGTTTACAATGTTGACAATATTTAATCTAAATAATTTGGATTAAATAAAATTTATTCTATATTGACAAGTTATTTTAAATGAATATTTCATCTAAAAAAAATAAATGAATATTTCTATCTTTTTGCTTATTTTTTAAACCAACTAACTTGATCTTTAGTCGATTCATAATATTATTGACACCACTTATGGAATAATTAGCTTTCTCGGTGTGCATTATATTCATTGTATCATAAATTGAGCATATTTCTTCTTTTTATGCTACTAAAGAATTTATAATTGCAAAAATAATAATTCGAAGATTAGCATTCATTAATAGATTAGTATCCAAAAAGTGGTTAATTGATTCTAATAAATTTAAATTTAATCTAATATAAATTATATTAGATTTTTCTTTTAAATAAAAACTGTAAAAGAATGAAGATTCATATTGTCTCTTATCAATAATATAATATATATATTTTATTAATCATTGAAAATTGAAAATATTCTTCAATATTTTCAAAATTT
>NC_069485.1:22280002-22296656 GCF_026875155.1 Cherax quadricarinatus
AAAACTTTTGATCAATAAAATATTTTATAATTTGAGTCTCATTATTTTTGGGTAATTTTTTAATGTCGTTATTAATAATATTGCCCAAGTGGAATAGTATTCCAGGATAATGTTTAAAAATCAATTCCAAAATTATCTCCTTCAATTTGTAGGTTAATACACATTTTTTGACGTAATAAAAATTCTAATTCTGCATCTGATGAATCAATTTTTTGACATTTTGAACAAAATTCAATAGAACCGGTTATGTTCCATTCTCGATGGCGAGTGTTTAAAAAATCCTCGCATATCCATTATACTATATTGTTAGTGGTATTTTATGATATATATATAAAATAATAATGGATAATATAGATACTGAAAATAATAATAATAATATTATTCTTGAAAATGTATCACAAACATTACCATCACCACCAGTAATACCTATATCAGATAATGATTATTTATACTTTTATCCTCCTTCTTCAAATATAAATGATAATTTACATCTGGGACTTGTTTTTATAATGAATTCTAGTCTATGTAAGCAACTTTTAAATTTTTCTCCTTTTGTTTATTATGGAAAAGAGAATATTTTACATGTTAATTTAAGTTTAAATGAAATTAAACCATTAGACTTACAAGGATATTCAAATGATTCACTTTATTTAAGTAAAAGACCTAATTTAAAAAAAGACAATAATAATAATAATAATAATAATAATAATAATAATAATAATAATAATAATGGTATTCAAATGATTTACATAACACCACTTCATATTTTCACACATGAACAAATGGCAAAATAACATCAGATTTGTTTTTAGAAAGAGGAGGAGAAGAAGGAAGACGAGGAGGAGAATATGAAGATGACAAACAACCACCACCACCACCACCACCACCATTACCTCTTGTAACACTTTTAACTAACACTAATAACAATCTTGAATTCATAGTGACTCATCCATTTGAAAAACTTAGATTCATTGATGGTCGATCTGTAGAAATGTTTAAAGATAACTGGAATTGTTGTTTTTCATCAACATTATATCAACAAGGAATAAGACCCATATTAGGAATGTGTATTTTAATAAGTAACACTCAACGTTTAGCTTATTTAACACAGTTGATTGATTTTGTGGATCGTGTTCAAAAAATGTTTAATGTTACAGGATATTTTCCATATTTAATACATCCTTATCGTTTAACTGTATCTGAAAATTGTAAACTAAATTTAATTTCTTATAATCTTTTACATTACTTATTTTCTCCTCATGCTGAATCACGAAAAATTAGAGATATTATATTTTCACATCCTGAATCTCTTAAAAAAAACAACAACAATAATAATAATAATAATAATAAAGCTAATTTTAATAAATTTAAACAAAAAAAATATCAACATAGATTATTAATAGACAATGATTTACAACCTTATCATGAATATTTAACTCAAAGTAATTGTAAATTAATTTTAGATGCTTTACATTCACTTTTCGTAACTAGTATATGGATTGCAAATGGTGGTGGTTCTTTTGTTCACAGTCGTGTAACTATAACACGTAATTATTTAACATTACAAGGAAACATCATTAAAATTAAGAAAACTACTGCTAATCCATATAAAGCTACTAAACGTGATCCATTGCATTATTGTTTAAAAGAATCATTATTAACTAACATTGACAATTTACAAAATTATAATTTTCAACAACAACAGTGCGAAAACGAATATGGGTTATGTCACGCACAAGCTTTATACGGTAATTTCCCCTCTGATAAAATGAAATGCCAAATAGCTAATTTAGTTCATGAATATGGGTGTAAACATTTATTACATTATGCTTCTGATTCTTTAAAAAAAGAATTTAATAAAACTATAAGCAGTAAAAATAAAAAATATTTATATGTAGCTGTTGATGAAGAAATAAAACTTATTCGTGAATTTATATTTCAAATAAAAAATGAATTTGAAAATAATATCCATTTAAATTTGTAATCTAATCTCTTCTCACTATTTTTTATATCATTTTTCCCACTTCTAAAATAACCTTATAAATAGTATTTTCATTATACTGGATAGAAAAGTGAATATGAAATATTTTAGTTTCTCACTTGTGCATTATTTCGCTAAATGTACAGGATGTTTTCTCTTAATATGTACTTTTAAAATACTTTTTGTTCTAAAACTATATTTACAATTGTCACATGTGTAGGGTTTTTCTCCTGTATGAATTCTTTCATGTTTTATCATATAATAATTGTTTTTAAAACATTTTTGACAATAGGAACAAGAAAATTTTGAGTCTTTTATATGAAGTGAAAAAATATGCTTTTTTAATTCACTCTTGTTAGAAAAACCACATTTACAATAATTACAAATATATGGTTTTTCATTTGTATGTATATTCCTCTGATGTATAATCATATTACTTTTCTTGGAAAATTTCTTATTGCAAAAATTGCAAGTAAAATTTTTATTATGCACATTAAGATGTGCTTTTAAAATATATTTATCATTAAAACTATATTTACATAAATTACATACGTATGATTTTTCATTTGTATGATGTGTCTGATGTCTAATCAAATTACATTTAAATGCAAATTTCTTATTGCATAAATTGCAAAAAAAATTTTTATTATGCACATTAAAATGTGCTTTCAAAGCATATTTATTATTAAAACTATGTTTACATAAATTGCATACATATGGTTTTTCATTTGTATGATTTGTCTGATGTCTAATCAAATTACATTTAAATGCAAATTTCTTATTGCATAAATTGCAAGAAAATTTTTTATTATGCACATTAAAATGTGCTTTCAAAGCATATTTATTATTAAAACTATGTTTACATAAATTGCATACATATGGTTTTTCATTTGTATGATTTGTCTGATGTCTAATCAAATGAGATTCAAATGCAAATTTCTTATTGCATAAATTGCAAGAAATTTTTTATTATGCACATTAAAATGTGCTTTCAAAGCATATTTATTATTAAAACTATGTTTACATAAATTGTATACATATGGTTTTTCATTTGTATCTTGTTTTGTCTGATGTCTAATCAAATGAGATTCTAATGCAAATTTCTTGTTGCATAAATTGCAAATATGTATTTTAATACGTATTTTATGTATTATTAAATGATGAATGAAATCATCAGCAGTCTTAGAAATTTTTTTACATTCTTTACAGCAAAAGTTTTCTTCATCTCCAGAGAGAGACAATTGTTGTAATTTGTTGAAATTATTTGATGAATTATATTGAAGTAATAGATCTTCTTTGTCCATATAGTCTTGATTATCTTTTTCATGTATTAATTTTTCTGTCGCAAACCCTTGCAGTGATGAAACATCATATTGAAGTAATAAATCTTCTTTGTCCTTATAGTCTTTATTATTTTTTCCATGTATTAATTCTTCTGTCACAAGCCCTTGTTGTAATTCATTAAAATTAATATCTTTATAGTTCTCCATAATATTATTTCTAGGTGATACTTCAATATCCTCTTTAAAATACATCTTGCTGGATAGACTGTATATACCAAACTGTGAGTCTTATATAGATGTAGCAATAAGTTAAGTCCTGGGCAAATTACTAATTATTACTATAATTACAAATTATATGACTAAATTTTTTACATAAAAATATATTTTTCTTTTAATGTGTTATTACTTATAAGATTTACAATTAAAATCGTACTCAAAAAAAGTGTTTTTGGTTATTATTTATTATTATTAATTTTGTTTATATTATTTATGACAACATACATAAACACATAAGAAAAGCACATCTAAATAATAATATTTGTTTTAATATAAGGAGGTGTACACTATAATAAACTTATTAAAAAACAAAAGAAATTGAATTCAAACAAAATAAAATGAATTCAATAAGTAAAAAATATTGAATTTATAAAAAACTTGATGTTATTAAGCCAACCAATCAAACCAACAAAAGATAAATTATCTATATTAATATTATTCTAGAAAAAGATTCATACACATTGTGTTATGGCTCACTTTTGATTTTATTAGTCGAAATATATTAAATTATTATGAACAAAACAATATAATGACGAAGTAATGAAAAAATCATTTCCTCTTAAAATAATAATAATAAAACTAAAAAAAAATAAACAAATAGAAAAACCAATTAACTCAAATTAAAAATATTCAGTAATCAGCTTTTGATTTGCTTTTACTAAATGAAGAAAATAATTATTATATACAAGAAATAGGAAGCAATTAAATACAAAAAAAATTGATAATAATATCGATGATGATATATTAAAATTATAATCAGTCAATTCATAATACATTTTAAATTCAAAACTCTTAAGTACTCTTCAAGAAATTCTCATAAAAGTTTATTGATCTAAAATCCACGTGAAAATCTTCGGAAACACCTATAATATCCTTATTTTCTTTTAGAATATTTTCTTCGACACCGAGAAAATAAGAAAGTTAAAGATGAATTAAATATTTAGAAATTAAATTATAAATAATCCATTTATAATTGGATTTGTAATAATACAAAAATATCATGAAAAAGAATAAAAATTACTCATAATTATGGATGAAATTTTGATAAATACTGTATTGTAAAGGTCATGAAATTTAGAAGAAAGAAATTTTAAAAGCATATGCGCTCACAAAAATATACTTTGTTCAAAAAATGATGGAAATTTTATATACTACTAAATACTATTTTAAATGTTTATGTTGGAACTAATCGCTAATTTACCTTTACATAAAAATCCCAGTACAAAATTTTTTTTGGGCTCAAATGGAAGTTAACAACAATAATGATATAATAATGAAAATACTTGAGTATTGAGGTGGTAAAAAGGAATGTCGAGAGAAAATATTGACGCTACACATCCACTCATACAAGATAAATTAGGACCACTTGGTGAATCATCATTACGTTTTATTTCACGTTTTCATCGAAATTAGATTAAGTAATTTTAGACTTATTATAAATACAGCAAAAACAATGATTATTTTATTCAATACAAAAATTTTAAAAAAAAGATATATTTTTTCGTTATGATACTCTTACTTTTAGAGTTCAGTTTTATGTTTCTGATGGGGTAATAAATATTATATGCATTTTTGTAAAACAAAAAATAACAGTAAAAGATATGAATGAAGAGAAAGAAAAAAAAAAAAAAAGAAGAGGAGGGAAAGAAGAATTAATTAGGGATGCTAGTTTTTTAGATAGTCAAAATTTAGAATATTAAAATACTTATTCTTTATGATAATACGGTAACGTACCTTTTATACCACAGGTATAAACCCATGATTATTCTCAATTATTTCCTCTCCATATTAGAATCTGAATTCTCACATATGATATGAAAATAACATCAAATAATTATCCTTTAGAATTTAATACTGAAGGTTAAACTTATTTATTTCTCGTCCGGGATCTCTCTATTGGTATACTTCTTGGAGAGTGGAAGCTAGCTTACCTTTAATACCTGAAAGTGAATGAGAATCTTTCGAAACACTGATCCTTATCATTCTAGTAAATATTAATGATATCTATTTAAAGCCAAGATATTTTTTTTCCTAAATTAGATGGATGTAATGCAATTTTAAAATTTTACCCAAGTCATTTTACTGTTAGTGACCAAAATATATTATCCACAGCACACACACATTTAATTCAACAATTTATTCTGCATTCACTGTATGATATTTACATTCAATAGTAGAAGCTGATTTATATTGTATAAAATAATATAAATTATAAACCACTAGCAATTATTGTATTGTCATAGTACTTTTACAGCATCTGAACGAATGCATATATTAACAAGCTTTTCGTAAAATTTTAGAAATGATCTGCTCCTTACTATATATTTTTTCAAGGAGAAAATATCATTCCTTCACCATACCATCACCACTTCAATCTGTTCTCTTACTTATTCTTTTAATGAATGCAAGATGGGAAAAAAAATATATGTGAAGTTTTTTTTAATATTCACAGAAACAAAGTTCAAGTAATTAGTAGAATTAGAGAAGATAAGTAAGGGCTAATCCCGAAGGTTGTTAATATTATTTGGGAATTACAGTAAATTTTTAATTTTTTTTTATATATTAATAAATAGAAGTATATAAAGATTAGACATTACTTGTCTTTTTATCAGTATTAAGGACTAGCTTACCTGAAAGGTACAAAATTTAGAATGATTGTATCTATTGTTGCTGTATTTGTAAAAAAATTACAAAAAAAAATCTCAGGATTATTTAAAAAACACATTTAAACATTGCACATTATGTAAACAAGATTTTATTTTTAAATTTATATTTGGAAAAACATGTATTTTCTACTGTATATACCCAAATAGGCATAACTTGCGATATTATTTAGTTGGAGCAAAATTAAAAATTTTTTAAAAAAATTATAATATTAACAAAAAATATATCTTTGCTAATTGTTAGTTTTTCCTATTCGGTACTATTATATATAGAGATTGTAGAGGGAAAAAATCATAAATAGGATCTGGAAGCTGTTCAATAAAGAAAGGAAGAGGAAGAGGAAAAGAAAATTACAATTTAAATTGATTTCGATTAATTGCTTTGTCTTGAAAGTAATTTAGAGTATTTTTACCAGAATGGATTTCATATTTTAACAGAATGAAATAAGTATTTATATTCACACTGATGATTAGAAATAATTCTTTAGTACATAATGTACTGATCAGCCCACAAGATTATTTTTTATAATCTTCATTCTTCATCCAATAAGATTTGGAAATTGAAAGAGAACCTCAAAAATTATTTACTGGAGCATGGTTAACCATTAATTGAGTCTCGAAATTCTAATTTTCCTTTCGATTGGTCCCATCAAGGAAAATATATTGTTTCTATGAGAATTAGTGATCCAATGGCTAACATGAATTATCTCCAAGTTTTCAGTTAATTTTCCTACACCAAACCAAACAGAGAAAATATAGTAGTTCTTCTTTTAAAGTTTTTGACAATGAAAGGGAACAATACATAATTCATAAGTGGCATCTAGAATGAAAACCCCAATAATTGTATAACCGCTTTTATTTTCAAATTTCCTGTCTCCCTTCAACTTGTCCATTTCCACCAAGTCTTAAATTATATAAATTATGAAGCATATGAATCCATATTTAATAAATTTATAGGGAATATTCTTATAGGGGCTTTTACATGTAGCAATTGTAAATATCACGGACCAAAATAAATTATTTGAAAATTTTTGTCACGAATACTTTTGGATTACAAAGAGGTATAGAACTTTTATTCTTATGCTATATCAAAAAATAAAATTGTGCCAAATTTATCATAATTCATCTCCTCTTTCAGTAAACAAACTATCTTCAGAGAAAGATATAATTAAGATTTTAAATAAAGATGGAAATGCAGAAACTCTTAAGTTGAAGAAAAGAATCAAATCTACACAAAACTGAAGAAAAAATAAAAGTTTAAATTTGATCAGGGAATGACACGAAGTAGCAGGAACAGTAAACTGCAGAAAAGAAATATGAACAGTAATATTCTTCATAGAGAGGAGGAGATAAAAACTACAACAAGAGAAATAGTAGCAGTATTATCATAATCATCATAGCAGAGAATCAGAAACAAGCAGCAGCAGCATCACTAACAAAACAAACACTAATTACTTTGACAACAATAGTTTTAGTAGAAATAATAGTAGGTATAAACTACTATTATAATATCAATCACAGAAATACTAATATCTACTGTAGGGTAAATGAAATTTAATAGTTGGATCTCTTCATAAATACATCCAAAAAAAGAAACAATGTTAAAACTGAATTAAAATATATGTTAGAAAATTAGAAAAACAAATTTAGAATTGGATTTAAATCTAGTTTGAACATTGTCAACAATTTCTCACCACGTTTGTTAGCTAAATATATGATTAACAAGGAATATAAATAAGTCATTTAAAAATGAATATAAAGTTGACAAGGAATGGCTATAGATGCTTTAAATGTAACAATTCAACATCTTAGTGAATGTAAATAAATATTTTAAACTTTCAAGCAATACTGTATTTTGGTTTTTTAAAAGCTAGAGATTGTATTTATATTGCAAAAAATGAAAACTCAACAAAAATACTTAAGCCAAAGTTATCGTCGATGGCATACTGTATTCACATCAGAAAAAATTAACACCCATATATGCTGATAAGAATGGCGTAAAAGTTTATTATTAATTAGTTTTAAAAGGCAGTTTACCACTATTTTCATTAATTTTAATGTATTCTATTCAGTTCAAATATAGAATTGACTATATTTAAAATACTTTAGATTCAGATTAATATGTAAAGGGAGTATTTTATTTTATTTTATTGTATCAGGAAGGAGTTTCCCTTATATGTGCGCACTCTCTCCCGCTTATAAAGAGATTAGTTTCATAAGATCACTCACATTCTGCCAAACGATTTCTTGGAGTAAGAGGTCAGTTTCAAACTCTTAAGAAAAGTCTTTTTTTATTTTCAATTTATTCAGTATATTCTAAAGAAAGTTTAAATTATAGAAAGTGCACAAATTTCATTTTCAAAATCAATTTTTTGCTTCATTAATTTTCATGAATTCGTTTTTCAAACTTTCAGTAAGAATTATAGGAAGAATTTTGGGTAGTTTTTAAAAATATTTTCCTTGTAGTTGGTGGTGATGGTAATTTTTCAAGTGACAGGAAAAATTGGAGTGTAGGTGGATTGTGCCATTATTTCACAGGAGATTGAACAAGTTTATACAATATCCATCTTCTTGAGTTGAACTAAGAATACTTTGGAATATGTATTTGATTACAACCTACTCCAATGTTCCTATAAATATATTAGAATTAAAGTGACGTATATAAGACCATTTTTTACAATTTATTTTAATCTTCAACAAAATACAGAATATTACAAAACATGATGACTTTTATACACCATTCGTATATTAGTTCGTAATAACAATGTAATTTTTATTGTAGTCATCATTTTCGGTTATTAAGATAATGGATATAGACGATCTACCTTCTTTCAATTCACTTTGAAACTCTGCATCATTTGCTTCCATAATCTCTTTCCCAAGGAGAAGTGTCTTACGATTGATTGAATGTGAATTTTGATACTTAGAATATCCTCCTATAGATTGATCTATGTCATTATACTGTTACTATATTCTTAACAATAGATTGAAGCCTTTTTGTGTCTGCATATTTAAAGACATAATGATTATTTGGAACTTACATTTTATTATTGAATTTTTATTTTATTAACTAAAAAAAGTTGTATCCGATTTACTTGCAATTTCTTTTCAAATCCAGTAGAATCCTAGTAAAGTCAGGATTATTATCTTATTTTTTGAAGTTAAAGAGTTTTTTTAATCATTTTGGCTACACTAATTTTAAAGAACTCTTTTATACTCTTCCATAAGAGTTTTAGGAAAAATATTCTCTAGGAAAGAGCACAGTGGTAGTATTAGGTAATTGTTTAATTGACAGAGAAACTTGAGCGTTTAGTGGGTCTTTTGCCATAATTTTTATAGGAGGGGACGTGAACAAACTCTACATTAATATTTCCATTCTTCTTGAAAAGTGAACTAAGAATATGGTGAAAAATGTATTTCTTACAACTTTTCCAATGTTACTAATGAAAGATACTAGAACTGAAGGTGACATATATAAAACCAGTTCCATCCATAACACCAAGCCAACTCCAATTACTCTTATGATAAGTCTTGTGGGATAACAGACATTATCCACGACGATAGGATTATTCTTGTACACTATTGTACAGCTAGTTGTAATAACCACCGTAATCACGATTACTATTTTATCCTTGTAAGTTAAGATGTGTATAGTCGATCAATCTTGTCTAATTTCACTTTGAAAAATATCTGTAATTCATTTTCTTTCCATAAATACTCTTTCACAAGGGGAGAAGTTCTCGATCGAGGTGATATTGATATTGAATCATAACTTAAAAATTTATTCAATAATCAGAGGCTGCTTGATACATTTTTAACTATAGGACTTGAAGCCTTTTTGTCGTTCTTTATAATTGGAAAGCCATGAACAGATTTTTGTTGTAGGTGAAAAATTATATATATATATATTTGTTGAATTTTTATTTTTAACTTAAACTAATTTGTAAGATATGATTTTACAGCTCACAAAAATTTTAGTCCAGGTAAATAATTGTATTGAAATGGGATTTTTTTTATAATATCTTTAGCTTCACTAATTTTAATGAACTCTCTAATACTCTCAATAAGAGTTCTAGGAAGAATATTCTCTAGGGAATAACAGTGGTAGTAATCGGTAACTTTCAATTGACAGAGAAACTTGAGCATTGGTGGGTTTTGCCATAAATTTTTGGGAGACTGAACAAACTCTATACATATCCATCTTCTTGAAGTGAATTAAGAATATGGTGAAAAATATATTTCTTAGAGCTTATCCAGTGATACTAATAAAATATTAGATCTGAACAGTTACATATATAAAACAAATCTCCCAATCCATCCTTCATTGAAAAGATGTAAATAGTGACATTATTACAAAGATAGGAGATTCTTGTACACCATTCGTATTGCTAATTCTTAATAACCATCAATTTTAATACTCTTGTTGAAGGTAAGATGTGGTATAAAGATCAACCTTCTCCAGATTCACTTTGAAACTCTGTAATTAATCTTCTTTCCATAAATCTCTTTCACAAGGGGAAGTTTCTACGATCAAGTGAATCTTGATATTGGAATGCATCGCCAACAATTTGATTAATGTCAGAAGCTGTTGATCATTATTAACAATAGACTTAAAGTTTTTTTTTTGTGTCTTGCATTCTGAAGCGTTGTTATTGTGTAATTATATATTGTACCTTCTCACTATTAATGTTAACTAGAGATAAATACTTAATATAATTACATTTTTTTTTTAAACTATTTGAAAATATTAAGTTTAATTGTTTATCTTAAATTCTTTGCAGAAAGAAGACTTATGAAAAAACAAACTTAAAACAGGACAGAACAATGGATAACAATAGAAGAAAAATAGAAACAATAGATATTTATGTGTAAAAACTTGCCATATGCTATGACAAAATAAGGTACATCCTTTAATAAATGGAAATGGATCCCTCTCAGCATTAGCTTTATTAATAACTAAAATGTGGTCATCAAAATGAAGAAGTATGTGGAAAATGTTATACCTTATTTAAGGCTATAAATGAAAACTATCTAGAAAGTAAAGTATGAAGTAGTATATCTGTATCTTTGGACAGTAATACTAATGATGATGCAGATTATGATAATGAAGATGGCGGATGATAGTTGAAGATAAGGATGATGATATTGTTGATTTGTGTGAAGAGATTTAATATGAAGGAACATTTTGGACAAGTTAAGTTCATCGTTCATGGATTCAACTTCATATAATAGATTAAATATTTTATTGCCTCCCTCTATTCTTTTTAGTCTGGAAAAAATTTTTTTAAACAGCATGGATTTGACTAAAAATTTTGCATTCCAGTCAAGCTGATTGGGTATTTCAACTGAGTTTTGTACCCTATCAAACATTCCTTAATTTGGAGGGATGCTTGTGACTTTCATTTATTTAATGAACCTCATCATTCTCAAATGAACAATGAAATGCATCACCCCCTCCCTCCCTAGGAACGTTGGATGAAATGTGCTTCTGCTGATTAAGATTTTTTATAATGGGTTTCTTATGGAATTGATTTAATTTTAAATATCATGGATGTTGATGGGAAAGAAAAAGGAAAAGAATGTAAAGGGGTTAAACTTTACCAATGATGATCTTGTACATATTGATGAAGATTTTTCTAGATATAATAATAACCAAAAACAAATACTAAAAGAATCATGAGAAAGTAAAAGAAGGTGATGAATTACAGGGTCCCCAAAAAGGTCCCCAAAGCCCCAGAAAAGGCTCCAGAAACAATCAAAAAGGTCATCTCAAGCACCAAAAAAAGATGTGATAATTTCCAATTAAAAAGGTCGCTTGTCACCCTAAGCCCCAGGGAAAGATAATGATCAAGCCAGAACAATCAAAAGGTTGTCATCTTCTAGAAAAGATGATGATAATCCCAGGCTCCAAGGAAGAACAATCATAAACAAGGGTCATCGTCTCCAAGCTCCAGAAAAAGATGATGATTAATTCAGGCTCCAGAAAATCAAAAAAGGTCGCCAGTCCCTAAGCCCCAGAAAAGATGATCAGAGCCCCAGCGAACAATCAAAAAGGTTGTCATCAATGCTCTAGAAAAGATGTGTTAATCCCCAGGCTTCCAGAACAATCAAAAAGGTCATCGCTCCAAGCTCCAGGAAAAGATGATGATAAAATTCAGGCTCCAGAAAAATAAAAAAGGGTCGCGTCCTAAGCCCCAGAAAAGATGATGAACAACCCCAGAAAAATCAAGAAAAAGATATTGATAATCCACAGGCTCCAGGAACAATCAAAAGGTAATCGTCTCCAAGCTCCAGGGAAAAGATGATCATCCTCCCAGGCTCCAGAACAATTAAATAGGTCGTCGTCCTCAAAGTTCAGAAAAGATCATCCTCAGGATTAAAGCTCAAGCGCAGAAAAACCAAAAAGGTTATCGTTCCAAATCCCCATACAAAAAGTCCTCTTAGAACAAAAGGTCCTCAGGTTTCCCAAAGTTCTCATGGATCCCAGAACAAAAAGGTCATCAAAATCCAGAACAAAAGGTCCTCAAATCCCAAAAGTCTTCCTCAGTTTCAGATCCTTAGAAAAAAAAGTCTTCAAATCCCAGAACAATAAGTTCCAGATCCCGAACAGAAAAATCATAGTCTAGAACAAAGGTCAATTAGATTCCAAAACAAAAGGTTCTCAGAAAAGGTTCCCCAACTAACAAAAAGAACTAATATTTAGTATAAATGCATATAAATTTAAAAAGGGGACTAGGAACTGATTTGGAGACAGAACAAAAAATTGGAACTTAAGTGTGTGTTGGTTTTTTGATATTTAATATACATATATTAGTTACCTAATAAAAGTATAAAAATTGAAAGTAATTATTATGATTTAAAAAAAAGTTTTTTGTTAATGTTAATTGTAACAAGAATTTATTGAGTTAAATACCTACAAATGACTTCTATAGTAATTTGAAGGGTTTACTTAGATTGAAACAGGTTAATACTGTCAGTTAGTAAAGGTACAGGTTGGTCATATAAACAACTTCTATCTAGTAATTTGCGGGTTCACTTAGATTGAAACTGTTTCAACCTGCCAGTTAGTAGATAGAAGTCATGTTTGTATGACAAAGTTCTATAATTTTTTTAAGTGTTTATCTTGTATATTTTTAATGTCTATATATTTCTTTTTCTTTTTAACTTGTCAAAATAAACTTGTGTTATAATTTTTTTTTTTTACCTTAAGATGAAATTTTGCTTGCTTTGTTTAAAGAAAGGATAATGAAACCCTTTAAGATAATGTAAAATATTTTACCAAAAAAAAAACAAATTCAAACTCAATGTGGTAGTGGCCACCCAACATTGCCGAACTCCAGATGTGGTAAAGTAGATGACGTTGAAAAACAGGATGTTACATCCTGTAATAGCATAGGGAGGAGCCCAACAGACTGCCACATAAAAGAATTCAAGTAAGGCTAGGCTATTTAGTCAGTAACACCCAGTCCCTAGTCACAGTCACGCTATTTAAAACTTAGGCATTTTCCTTCTCTTGGTAAATACAAATATATTATAAGATCAATAGGTATACCACCACCACCACTATCATCACAATCACCATCACCACCATCGCTGAAGTCCCTGTGCTACTTGACTCTCCGGGACCACTACCAGGACCAACTGAAACTCTACCCAGAAATTCTGTTCCAAATTCTAATTAAAAATGAGTTCATTAATTATAGTGAAGCTAATGTAATACTAACCTATGCTCCTCACTATCCTACCTGGATTATTCCATCGAGTTCATCTGTAACTTTAAATAAATGTAAGGACTTATATTCAAAATCAGAAATTTTATTATTTTTAAGGAAATAATGCTTTGACCCTTTTTAAATTTGTATGCATTTATTATAGTGCGTGTTTTAAGCTCTGATTTGCTTGTTTTTGTTTTGTCAGTTGTAACTAGTATTTATTGAGTTCCATTTTTAAAGGTACAGGTTGGTCATACAAACATGACTTCTATCTAGTAATTTGCAGGGTTCACTTAGATTGAAACAGTGTTTCAACCTAGATTAATACTGCCAGTTAGTAGATAGAAGTCATGTTTGTATGACAAAGTTCTATAATTTTTCTAAGTTCTCAGTTTTAAGTGTTTATATCTTGTATATTTTTAATGTTTATATATTTCTTTTTCTTTTTAACTTGTCAAAATAAACTTGTATTAATATTTTTTTTTTCTTTTACCTTAAGAATGAAATCTGAAAATTAGTTACTAGGCAGTAGTGTGTTTTGTGCCAGAGTGATCTCTTCTTTTGGTCAATTAGCATTCCTGGATGCTCTACATCCTGTTTGTCAATCTGATATAAAAAAAACAGGATATTGTATACTGCAGACTAAGAATAGTTCCAAAAGTCATGAGTGGTAAATCATCTCTATTGTAAAAACGACAAAATTATGGTTAAATTTCAAAGTAAAGAAATCATCATGTAGTACAGGATGTAACATCCTGTTTTTCAACTTGACAAACATTAAAAAAAAATTTTATGATCATATATTTTTTAGTATTATATAAAATATTTTACCAACATAGAATTCAGAAACTCCATATGGTCCAGTATAGGATGTAACATCCTTTTTTTTCAATTTTCAAAAAAATATACACTATGACAATTACTGCCACATGAAGTGAATAACTGTTGTCAGTCCATTTTCACAATGCCTCTCGGTAAGAAGTTCCTCACTCCTTGGCAGATTGGAGGTCTTTTGTTCCCAAGTGATAGCTCTAACAGCGATGAAAATGTCAGTGACAATGAATTCCAGGGTTTTGGAGTGAGTGTTACCAGAAAAAGTGTCCAGGATAATGAAATTAATGATGAAAACCCAAATAACCCACAACCTTCCACCTCTGGTGCTATGCCAGCTTGTTCATGTTCACGTTCGCCTGTACCAGGACGAAAGAGGAAACTATTTTATCGTATAAAACACCCAGATGATAACAGCAGTGATAATGATTTAAAGGTCATTGAAAACAATTCTAGAAGTAAATAATTGATAAGTCTGTTAAGATATTATTATTAATTTTTAATAGTAAGTACTGACCCTTTTTATAAGAGATATAAAGCAAAAAGGGAAGGAAGCAGCAGCGAGAGAGGTTTACAAAAAGTGAAACTGAAATACTACAACTGGAAAGCATAAGAGCAACAATACATAAATACTTTGACACCAGATCCTGGCACCAGTTTTACATATTCGGCACAACAATAATAATAATAATTGATATTTGCTATAGTTAAACTTTTTTTATTATTTTAGGTTTATCATAGGAGAGAATGAGTTATTAGAATTGTTCAAGTATTTTTATTAACCTATCATCTAACCATCCATCATCAAGAGGATATACTTTATAAGATAATAGTTTCAGGGAATCAATTTCATTATATGAGTCTGGTAAATATTTATAACATTCTCCGGCTACAATAATTTTTGGAAGTTTATCAGTTTCATTTTTAGTACATAATAATTTACCATGATGATAATTTTTCTCTCGATAATTACACAAACGAAAAATTGGTATTTTTGTTATTGTTCTTTTAAAAAAATGATCATGAATTTCATCACCAAAACACAAATTAATACATTTAAAAAAAATTATGGGAAAATCGGTTAATTTTTTTACCTTTTCTAGTGTTTTTGAGGAAAAAACTATTAAGAAATCAAGTTGTTTTTCATAATTTTTTAATGAGTTATAATGATTAATTATAGTTACATTATTTTTGAATAAATGTAACAAAAAATTTTTGAATAATATATAAAAATTATCTTCTTTAGATACAACAATTAAAAACTTCTTATTAATATGAGTTTCAAAAATTAATAATAATATCTCAACTTTATCAAAGATAATTTCTTCACTTTTAAATTCAACCATAATAATTCTGTCGTCGTTATAATAGAGATGATTTACCACTCGTGCTCATTCACATGTCATTAACGAACAGCCATTAATTATTGGATTTATTCGATTTTCCCAAATGAAAAGAGTAGAATGAATCTTAATGAGATTATAATGTGAATCCTTTTTTGAAAATTTCAAACTTTTGTGGTTATAGTAACAATTTAAAAACATCAAAGATAAGCCATAAAAAAAATCAATAATATCTATTAATGGATAAAAATTTGGTATTTTTAATAATAAATATAATAAATACAAGATTTCACTTATTTTCTTAGATAGTATTATTATAAATATTATAAGAAGATGCCAATCATTATTATTGTAGAACGATTGGTGATATACCAGCAATGCAGCAGCATGTTTATAGCGTGGATGAGTGTGCAATTCCACTAAATCCATTTGAAAATTATAGGTTTTATATATTTGATTTTTATATTTATAAATTGTAAAAAATTGACATAAAAGCATCTTTTTTTTTAAAAGGTCGTAAAATATCAATAGCACTACTACTATTTCCAAGGGGCTTTTAAAATTT
>NC_069485.1:22297156-22316706 GCF_026875155.1 Cherax quadricarinatus
CGATTGGAAAACGACCCACCATCAAAAAAATTAACACCATATATGCTGATAAAGAATGGCGAAAGTTTATAATAATTAGTTTTAAAAGGAAGTTTACCACTATTTTCATTAATTTTAATGAATTCATTCAGTTCAAATATAGAATTGATATATTTAAAATTACTTTAGATTCAGATAATATGGTAAGAGTATTTTATTTTATTTTTTATATACAGGAAGGGATTTCCCTATATGTGCGCACTCTCTCCCCCGCTTATAAAGAGATTAGTTTCATAAGACTCACTCACATTCTGCCAAACGATTTCTTTGGAGTAAGAGGTCAGTTTAAACTCTTAAGAAAAGTCTTTTTCATTTTCAATTTATTCAGTATATTCTAAAAGAAAGTTTATTAATAGAAAAGTGCCACAATTTTCATTTTCAAAATCATTTTTTGCTTCATTAATTTTAATGAATTCGTTTTAAACTTTCATGTAAGAATTTTAGGAAGGTAGTGTTTAAAATAGTTTTCCTTGTAGTTGGTGGTAATTTTCAAGTGACAGAAAAATTGGAGTGTAGGTGGATTGTGCCATAATTTCACAGGAGATTGAACAAATTTTACACAATATCCATCTTCTTGAAGTGAACTAAGAATACTTTGGAAAATGTATTTGTTACAACCTACTCCAATGTTACTAATAAATATATTAGAATTAAAGGTGACATATACAAGACCATTTTTTACATTATTATAATCTTCAAAAAAAATACAGAATATTACAAAAACATGATGACTTTTATACACCATTCGTATTATTAGTTCGTAATAACAAAAGTAATTTTTATTGTAGTCATCATTTTCGGTTATTAAGATATGGTATAGACAATCTACCTTCTCCAAATTCACTTTGAAACTCTGCAATTCATTTTCTTCCCATAAATCTCTTTCGCAAGGAGAAGTGTTACGATTGATTGAATGTGAATTTTGATACTGTAGAATATCTCCTATAGATTGATCTATGTCAGATACTGTTACTATATTCTTAACAATAGATTTGAAGCCTTTTTGTGTCTGCATATTTAAAGCCATAATGATTATTTGGAACTACTTTATATTTATTGAATTTTTATTTTATTAACTAAAAAAAGTTGCCCGATTACTTGCAATTTCTTCAAATCAGTAAGAATCCTAGTAAAGTTAGGATTATTATTTTTATTTTTGAAGTAAAGAGTATTTTTGTAATCATCTTTGGCTACACTAATTTTAAAGAACTCTTTTATACTCTCCATAAGAGTTTTAGGAAAAATATTCTCTAGGGAAGAGCAGTGGTAGTAGTCGGTAATTGTTAATTGACAGAGAAACTTGAGCGTTAGTGGGTTTTGCCATAATTTTATGGGAGACTGAACAAACTCTACATAATATCCATCTTCTTGAAGTGAACTAAGAATATGGTGAAAAATGTATTTCTTACAACTTGTTCCAATGTTACTAATGAAGATACTAGAACTGAAGGTGACATATATAAAACCAGTTACACTAATAACACCAAACCAATTCCAATTACTATAATAAGTCTTGTGGATAACAGACATTATCACAAAGATAGGATGATTCTTGTACACTATTCGTACAGCTAGTTCGTAATAACCACCATAATCACGATTACTATTTTCATCCTTGTAAGTTAAGATGTGGTATAGTCGATCAATCTTGTCTAATTTCACTTTGAAACTCTGTAATTCATTTTCTTTCCATAAATCTCTTTCACAAGGGGAAGTTCTACGATCGAGGTGATTTTGATAATTGAAATCATAACCTAAAATTTTATCAATATCAGAGGCTGTTGATACATTTTTAACTATAGACTTGAAGCCTTTTTGTGTCTTTATAATGAAAGCCATGAACAGATTTTTGTTGTAGGTGAAAAATTATATATATATATATATATATTTGTTGAATTTTTATTTTTAACTTAAACTAGATTTGTAAGATATGATTTTACAGCTCATAAAAATTTTAGTCCAGGTAAATAATTGTATTGAAGTGAGGATTTTTTTTATAATCATCTTTAGCTTCACTAATTTTAATGAACTCTCTAATACTCTCAATAAGAGTTCTAGGAAGAATATTCTCTAGGGAATAACAGTGGTAGTAATCGGTAACTTTCAATTGACAGAGAAACTTGAGCATTGGTGGGTTTTGCCATAAATTTTTGGGAGACTGAACAAACTCTACACAATATCCATCTTCTTGAAGTGAATTAAGAATATGGTGAAAAATATATTTCTTAGAGCTTATTCCAATGATACTAATAAAAATATTAGAACTGAAAGTAACATATATAAAACCAAATCCTCCAATCCATCCTTCATTTGAAAAGATGTAAATAGTTGACATTATTACAAAGATAGGACGATTCTTGTACACCATTCGTATTGCTAATTCATAATAACCATCATTTTCATACTCGTTGTAAGTTAAGATGTGGTATAAACGATCAACCTTCTCCAGATTCACTTTGAAACTCTGTAATTCATCTTCTTTCCATAAATCTCTTTCACAAGGGGAAGTTCTACGATCAAGTGAATCTTGATATTGGAATGCATCACCAACAATTTGATTAATGTCAGAAGCTGTTGATACATTATTAACAATAGACTTAAAGTTTTTTTGTGTCTGCATTCTGAAGCGATGTTATTGTGTAATTTATATATTGTACCTTGTCACTATTTAATGTTAACTAGAAGATAAATACTTTATATAATTACATTTTTTTTTAAACCTATTTGAAAAATATTAAGTTTAATTGTTCTTAAATTCTTTTGCAGAAAAAAGAAGACTTATGAAAAACAAACTTAAAGAAAAATGGAAACAATAGACAGAACAAAGGAAACAAAAGAAATTATGTGTAAAACTTTGCCATATGCTATGCAAAATAAGGTACATCCTTTAATAAAGGATAATGGATACCCTCTCAGTATAGCTTTATTAATAACTAAAATGTGGTCATCCAAAATGCAGAAGTATGTGGAAAAGTTAATACTTCATAAGGCTATAAATGAAAACTATCTAGAAAGTAAAGATATGAAGTATGTCTGTATCTTTGACAGTAATACTAATGATGATTGAAGATTATGATAATGAAGATGGAGGATGGATAGTTGAAGATCAGGATGATGATATTGTTGATCTTGTGTGGAAGAGATTTAATATGAAGGAACATTTTGAACAAGTTAAGTCTCATCGTTCATGGATTCAACTCTCATATAATAGATTCAAAGATTTTATAGCCTCCCTCTATTCTTTTAGTCTGGAAAAAATTGTTAAATGGCATGATTTGACTAAATTTGCATTCAGTCAAGCTGTTGGGTATACACTGAGTTTTGTACACCATATCAAACATTCCTTAATTTGAGGGATGCTTGTGACTTTCATTTTTTAATGAACCTCATCATTCTCAAATGAACAATGAAATGCATCTAAAAAGAAAGAAATTGGAACTTTGGATGAAATGTGCTTCTGCTGATGAAGATTTTATAATGGATTTCCTTATGGAATTGATTTAAATAATCATGATTTTAATTCTAATAATGATTTTATTGAAGTTTTTTATATGAGAGTTTTTTAGACATGGTGGCTGTTGAATGGGAAAGAAAAAAGGAAAAGAATGTAAAGGGGTTAAACATTACCAATGCTGATCTTGTACATATTGATGATAGATATTTATCTAGATATAATAATAACCAAAAACAAATACTAAAAGAATTCATGAAAAAAGTAAAAAAAGGTGATGAATTACAGGGTCCCCAAAAGGTCCCCAAGCCCCAGAAAAGGCTCCAGAACAATCAAAAAGGTCATCATTCTCAACCCTAGAAAAGATGATGATAATTTCCAATTAAAAAGGTCGCTGTCCCTAAGCCCCAGAAAAGATAATGATCAAGCCCCAGAACAATCAAAAAGGTTGTCATCTTCTAGAAAAGATGATGATAATCCCCAGGCTCCAGAACAATCAAAAAGGTCATCGCCTCCAAGCTCCAGAAAAGATGACGATAATTTCCAGGCCCCAGAAAAATTAAAAAGGTCGCCGTCCCTAAGCCCCAGAAGAGATTATGATCAGACCCCAGAACAATCAAAAAGGTTGTCATCCAAAAGCTCTAGAAAAGATTATGATAATCCCCAGGCTCCAGAACAATCAAAAAGGTCATCGTCTCCAAGCTCCAGAAAAGATGATGATAATTTCCAGGCTCCAGAAAAATCAAAAAGGTCACCGTCCCTAAGCCCCAGAAAAGATGATGATCAGACCCCAGAAAAATCAAGAAAAGATAATGATAATCCCCAGGCTCCAGAACAATTAAAAAGGTCATCGTCTCCAAGCTCCAGAAAAGATGATCATCATCCCCAAGAACAATTAAAAAGGTCGTCGTCCTCAAGTTCCAGAAAAGATTATCCTCAGGTTAAAGCTCAAGCTCCAGAAAAACCAAAAAGGTTATCGTTCCAAATCCCCATAACAAAAAGTCCTCTAGAACAAAAGGTCCTCAGATCCCAAAGTTCTCAGATCCCAGAACAAAAGGTCATCAAATCCCAGAACAAAAGGTCCTCAAATCCCAAAAGTCTTCCTCAGTTCTCAGATCCTAGAACAAAAAGTCTTCAAATCCCAGAACAAAAAGTTCTCAGATCCCAGAACAGAAAATCATTAGATCCTAGAACAAAAGGTCATTAGATTCCAAAATAAAAGGTTCTCAGAAAAAAGTTCCCAACTAAACAAAGAACTAATGTGTGTTGGTGTTCTTTTATATTTAATAAACATATATTAGTTACCAACTGAAGAACAATGTCCAAATATAACAAATTGTAAACCTCTGAAGCCTAATGTTGGAGGACAATCTGCAGGTGAAGGCAAAAGAAAGCAAATTATTGAGTCTGGAAGATTAGAACAAGAGAGTGGACTTTCACTCACAAAGGTTCAGTGCGTGTCACAGGAAATGGAAGAAGACGGTAAAATTGCTACTACTTCTATTGGTGAATCATCACAAGTACAGGAGGAATTATCCAAACTGACTAAAGAACGTGATCAACTACGTAAAGAAAATGAAGATCTCCAAAACAGGTTGACCCTGTTCCATGATCTCTTCAGGAACAAGAAGCGCCTTTCATTGCTTGTTAGGCGCATGGGCATAACAAACTAACTGTTGCACAAGTGCCATTGAGTCTGAAAGATTAGAATGCAGGGACCTGTAAATACTGGAAGAATAATAACACAGATGAACTATCTAAACCCCCAACACAGATGAACTATCTAAAACCCCAAGAGAAAGAAGTACCCAACATTTTTGAATTGCTCGGTAGCCAGTCTGGCATTGTTTACTTATTAAATAAAATATTTTATGATATTTTTATCAAAAATTTTCTATGGTAAAATATTTTAGATTATTAAATAAAATATTTTGTGATGATGTAAATCCTATTTCTCAATCATTTTTTTCTTACTATTTGTGCTAGAATCTTTGAAACACTAATTAGTAACTGTTAGGGTTGCTGTAGGAAGAGGTACTCTGTTATCAGCAAGTAAGTGTCGACCATAGAGAGGTATAACAAGCCCTTCCTTGATCATTCCAGATATGGCTACCCGACATTGTCCAGCTAATGGATCGAAAAAGCGTAAATCATCTGTGACTATCCCCTCGTTGGCCACCCCAGATGTGGCCAGTCCTTCTTTGACCAAAGAATTGAAAAATTATAAAGTAGAAAATTCATCTGTGACCATTCCCTTCTTGGCCACCCCAGATGTGGCCAGTCCTTCTTTGGCCAAAGAATTTAAAAATCATAAAGTAAAAGACTCATCTGTGACCATTCCCTTCTTGGCCACCCCAGATGTGGCCAGTCCTTCTTTGGCCAAAGAATTTAAAAATCATAAAGTAAAAGACTCATCTGTGACTATCCCCTCTTTGGCCACCCCAGATGTGACTAGTCCTTCTTTGGCCAAAGAATTGAAAAATCATAAAGTAGAAGACTCATCTGTGACCATTCCCTCCTTGGCCACCCCAGATGTGACCAGTCCTTCATTTTTCTCAAACACTAACTCTTCCTCAGCTGGCACGAGCTCATTTAAGTCTTACGTAAATGAGGTCTCGACAGTCTCGGACATTTACAAACTAGTGGGTAATTCGTTCTATTATCAAGATTATCTAGATCGCATTACATTTTCTAGTGAAGAGTGGGAAAACGACGTCGTAAAGAAATTCAGGGTGGCTAAAGAAAAAGTGAATCGTCTGTATTACATTGATTGTAATAATTTTCACAGTAAAATTAATTGCCTTTGTAATGATTTTCATAGTAAAATTAATTGCCCTTATTTTTACCCTTATGTAGATAAATATACATTAATTTTACGATTAGTGTCCGATAATAGTCGTTATATTTTTGTAGCAATAAAATATAACAATGTGAAAATTAGAAATCTACCTAATAACATATATAGATATATGTACCTTACCTTTAATGTTACTTTCTTAGTAAATAATATTGTTATAGAGTTATTCAAAGACAAAACTATGCAAAAAAAAATACAAAATAATTTAATCTTATTACTTAAAGATGAATGCCAATATATTATAAGATCGATAGACATATCATCACTACCACCATCGCTAAAGTCCCTGTGCCACTTGACTGTCCGGAACCACCAGGACCAACTGAAATTCTACCCAGAAATTCTTCCCCAAATTCTAACCAAGAGTTTGACTGAATTTATTAATTATAGCGAAACTAATGTACTAGTCACCTATGCTCCTCGATATCCTGCCAACATTATTCCATCGAATTCGCCTGAAATTTTATATAAATGCAAGGAATTACATTATTTAAATTCAAAATTAGATATTGTACTATTTTTACGGAAATAAAAGGCTTATGTTGTTTTTATATGATGGTAATATATTTATTCTGTGCAGTACAGAATGTACATCCTGTTTTGTCATTGCTAGGTCTGAAGAGGTGGTGGTGGTGTGTTGATTTGAGTGGTCGTGTGTTGATTTGATTAATCATGACTGTTAACTCAATCCTTGGTCATCCGGATGTTAACATGTCAGCTGTCACCAAAGCTCATCATTAAAGGTATGTTTAATGCTACTTTCTTAGTAAATAATATTGTTATGGAGTTGTTCAAAGACTATAATTGGTTTCTAAGACTACTGCTACATAGAGTATGAATTCTGTGTTAGTAAAATATTTTATTTAACCTTAAAATGTTTATTTATTCTGTACTCCCAAGGCCAGCGAGAAAGAGAGAGATGGCGATGGTGTCTGGTGAAAGAAGAAAGAAAATGTAGTAGGAAAACTAGTGTGACCACAGCCCCTCCTTAACCATCCCAGATGTTAACATGTCGTCAGCTGTTACATTTAAGTCTTACGTAAATGAGGTCTCGACAGTCTCGGAAATTTACAAACTAGCGGGTAATGCTTTCGATTATCAGGATTATCTGGATCGCATTACATTTTCTAGTGAAGCGTGGAAAGAAGACGATGTAAAGAAATTTAGGGTGGCTAAAGAAAAAGTGAATCGTCTGTATTATATTAGTTGTAATGAATATTTTTACAATACCACTAATTACTTAATTTTACGATTAGCGTATGATAATAGTCGTTATATTTTTGTAGCAATACGATTTAATCGTTTTTTAAGAGATCTACTTACTTATGGATATGGATGTATGTACCTTACATTTAATGCTACTTTCTTAGTAAATCATATTGTTATGAAGTTGTTTAAAGACGAAACTATGAAAAAAATACAAAATAATTTAATTGTATCACTTAAAGATGAATGTCAATATATTATAAGATCGATAGGTATACAACCGCCACCACCATCATCACCACCATCGCTACAATCGCCACGATCGCTGAAGTCCCTGTGCTACTTGACTCTCCGGGACCACAACCACCAGGACCAACTGAAACTCTACCCAGAAATTCTGTTCCAAATTCTAATTAAGAATGAGTTTATTAATTATTGTGAAGCTTATGTAATACTCACCTATGCTCCTCGACGCTCACCTGCACGCTCACCTGCCAAAATTATTCCATCGAGTTCATCTTTAACTTTAAATAAATGCAAGATATATTTACATTGCTATTTAAAATCAGAAATTTTACTATTTTTACATCCTCCAACAGCAATGAAAATGTGTGACAGTGAATTCCAGGATTTTGAAGTGAGTGTTACCAGAAAAAGTGTCGAGTGATGAAAACCTAACCTTTAGTGCTATGCCGGCTTGTTCACGTTTGATCGTGTAAAATACCCAGATGACAGCAGTGATAGTAACAATGAGATTTAAATTAAAAACAGAAAATTTTGCTATTTATGTTTTTGAATTATTATTCATTAATAACATATGAACAAAGATTTAAAACACAGATTTGGTTTAATTAATTCCCTAAAACTATTGTCTTTGAGAAGTTAGTAAAAATGCTTCAAATGTTAGAATTACTCGAAGAAATTGTTTATAATAAAAAAATATTTTGCAATCATATATAATTTTGACTTCATAAAAATTTTACCATCATATATTCTAATTACATTTTTAAAAGAATATTACTAAATTATAAAATATTATGACAACAACAACAAAATTACTCGAAGAAATTTTTGCTCAAATTCCTTACCAAGACTTATTAAACTGTTGCGCTCCAGTATGTAAGCAATGGAGAAATGTAATCGTTGATCAGCATTATATGCCACTTCGTCAACTATATCACAGATATTGCAAAGAACCCGATTCAAAATTTAAAAGTCCCTTTGGTAATAGTAGTAGTGCTATTGATATTTTACGACCATTTAAAAACAAAGATGACTATGTATGTCAATTTTTATTACAAATTATTGAATATAAAAATCAAATATATAAAACCTATAATTTTCAAACGGATTTAGTGGAATTGCACACTCATCCACGCTACAAACATGCTGCTGCATTGCTGGTATATCACCAATCGTTCTACAATAATAATGATTGGCATCTTCTTATAATATTTATAATAATACAATCTAAGAAAATAAGTGAAATCTTGTATTTATTATATTTATTATTAAAAATACCAAATTTTTATCCATTAATAGATATTATTGATTTTTTTTATGGCTTATCTTTGATGTTTTTAAATTGTTACTATAACTACAAAAGCTTGAAATTTAAAAAAAAAAAAGGATTCACATTATAATCTCATTAAGATTCATTCTACTCTTTTCATTTGGGAAAATCGAATAAATCCAATAATTAATGGCTGTTCGTTAATGACATGTGAACGAGCACGAGTGGTAAATCATCTCTATTGTAACGACGACAGAATTATTATGGTTGAATTTAAAAGTGAAGAAATTATCTTTGATGAAGTTGAGATATTATTATTAATTTTTGAAACTCATATTAATAAGAAGTTTTTAATTGTTGTATCTGAAGAAGATAATTTTTATATATTATTTTTGTTACATTTATTCAAAAATAATGTAACTATAATTAATGATTATAACTCATTAAAAAATTATAAAAAACAAATTGATTTCTTAATAGTTTTTTACTCAAAAACACTAGAAAAGGTAAAAAAATTAACCGATTTTCCCATAATTTTTTTTAAATGTATTAATTGGTGTTTTGGTGATAAAATACATGATCATTTTTTTAAAAGAACAATAACAAAAATACCAATTTTTCGTTTGTGTAATTATCGAGAGAAAAAATATCATTATGGTAAATTATTATGTACTAAAAATGAAACTGATGATAAATTTCCAAAAATTATTTTAGCCGGAGAATGTTATCAATATTTACCAGACTCATATTATCAAATTGATTCCCTGAAACTGTTATCTTATAAAGTATATCCTCTTTATGATGGATGGTTAGATGATAGGTTAAATGGTTAAATTTCAAAGTAAAGAAATCATCATGTAGTACAGGATGTAACATCCTGTTTTTCAACTTGACAAACATTAAAAAAAATTTCTATGATCATATATTTTTTTTAGTATCATATGAAATATTTTACCAACATAGAATTCAGAAACTCCATATGGTCCAGTATAGGATGTAACATCCTTTTTTTTCAATTTTCAAAAAAATATACACTATGACAATTACTGCCACATGAAGTGAATAACTGTTCAGTCCATTTTCACAATGCCTCTCGGTAAGAAGTTCTTTTATTCCCAAGTGATAGCTCTAACAGCGATGAAAATGTCAGTGACAATGAATTCCAGGGTTTTGGAGTGAGTGTTACCAGAAAAAGTGTCCAGGATAATGAAATTAATGATGAAAACCCAAATAACCCACAACCTTCCACCTCTGGTGTTATGCCAGCTTGTTCATGTTCACGTTCGCCTGTACCAGGACATACCCACACTTGATTCAGCAAAACAACCACCCTACCCCACACTCCCACAACCTGAACAACTACAACCTGAAAAATCACAAAAACTGTACAATATCCAGCCTCCATCAGCAGACCGCATCTGGGATTGGCAGGACGGTGATGAGTTTGTTCCCAGTCTCCATGACTTTGATGAAACACAAAGTGGAATAAAGTCATCTTATCCACTTGGGAACAATGCCATGCTAAATGCTTATAATATATACAAATTGAAGACCAACAAAACATCAAAATATGGTGAGGAGCAATTCTTGCAATAGACCAGCGCCCATAGACGTCATCTTGTATAAGACCTGGGATCATACATACCACACAACACCCACAAATTACTGTGATGGTTAAAATTTTTTGAAAAATTTTTTTTAAATTTTAAATCCAAACTCATATTATCTAATTAAATCAACATGGAATTTTCCTTTTAGAAGTGAATAATTGATAAGTCTGTTAAGATATTATTATTAATTTTTAATAGTAAGTACTGACCCTTTTTATAAGAGATATAA
Organism: Cherax quadricarinatus; assembly: GCF_026875155.1. Taxonomy (NCBI): domain Eukaryota; kingdom Metazoa; phylum Arthropoda; class Malacostraca; order Decapoda; family Parastacidae; genus Cherax; species Cherax quadricarinatus. The sequence goes on from NC_069485.1 coordinate 22,308,062, forward strand.
AAGCAAAAAGGGAAGGAAGCAGCAGCGAGAGAGGTTGAAGCAGGTGAAATCGAATAAATGGCTATTCGTTATGTGAAAGTCATCTTTGTTTTTGTTTTTCTGAAAAAATGAGCGTAAAATATCAATAGCACTACTACTATTATTACTAAAGGGACGATATAGTTTACGAAGTGGATGTTTGATAAATTAAATTTATAGCTTTAATATTGTAATATTAATTTTATGTTATGAAAAATATTAAATTTTTTAATAAAAAAAATATTTTGCAATCATATATAATGTTGCCAAGGGTATATAGGGATGCCGATGCGGATGCTATAGAGCAAACCTATACCAGAAACCCTAGAAAATGGGATTCACTAATCGAGTATTAGAATTGTGGAAAGAAGTGAAAGAACATAGCAGTGCAAAGACAATTGAATTATTCAATCTATATAACGGAGAAACAGACGACGAACTAACACCAGAAAACTATAAGATAGCAAAAGACTTTCTACAAACAGAAATATTTGATGGAAATCCAAGTGATTTAGCAAATGTATTCTCAAACCACCTCATACAATATATAGAACAGACAAATACAAAAAGTGAAACTGAAATACTACAACTGGAAAGCATAAGAGCAACAATACATAAATACTTTGACACCAGATCCTGGCACCACTTCCTACTGGACTGCTGCTTCTCAGATGATGACCAATCGGATGCAGAGTAAGTATTTTTTTTACTGATGCCTACTAACACATCGCATCATAAAAATAATATATTTATAGCATCACCATACAACAATCATAATATATAACTAACTCATATATATACATCTATCTTCCACAGACCACCAACAGACACCGATGAACCACCGATGGAACAACATGGAGGACCTCTCGAAAACACGGACAGGGACTAGTAAGAGAAAAAAAACAACACCTCACAAACGCACTACAGAACAACTTGACAACAAAAATGGAATTCCTACAGAAATTCGACCCGAAAATACAGCTCTACAGAGACAACGAAAAACAGAACAACTACCTAATAGTCCTAAAGAATGTATCCAGCAAGAAAACAAGAACAGACTTCATACAAATGTTAGAGAACCTCAAGAAAAACTCTACTATAATGCTAAGATGGGTAACGGAGAACACTACAACTTAGAGATGAACCAGACAGACCTGACAACAATAATACTGGGGGACCCGCACAGCGGGTCATGAGAATCAACTCGCTCGAAGAAATTTTTGCTCAAATCCCTTACCAAGACTTATTAAACTGTTGCGCTCCAGTATGTAAGCAATGGAGAAATGTAATAGTTGATCAGCATTATATGCCACTTCGTCAACTATATCACAGATATTGCAAAGAACCCTATTCAAAATTTAAAAGTCCCTTTTGTAATAATAGTAGTAGTGCTATTGATATTTTACGACCATTTTTTCGAAAAAACAAAAATAAAGATGACTATGTATGTCAATTTTTATTACAAATTATTGAATATAAAAATCAAATATATAAAACCTATAATTTTCAAACGGATTTAGTCGAATTGCACACTCACCCACACTACAAACATGCTGCTGCATTTCTGGTATATCACCAATCGTTCTACACCAATAACGATTGGCATATTCTTATAATATTTATGATACTACTATCTGAGAAAATAAGTGAAATCTTATATTTATTATATTTATTATTAAAAATACCAAATTTTTATCCATTAATAGATATTATTGATTTTTTTTACGGCTTATCTTTGATGTTTTTGAATTGTTGCTATAACCACAAAAGTTTGGAAATTTCAAAAGATGATTCACATTATAAATCTCATTAAGATTCATTCTACTCTTTTCATTTTGGGAAAATCGAATAAATCCAATAATTAATGGCTGTTCGCTAATGACATGTGAACGAGCACGAGTGGTAAATCATCTCTATTGTAACGACGACAGAATTATTGTGGTCGAATTTCAAAGTAAAGAAATTATCTTTGATATATTTGAAATATTATTTTTAAATTTTTTTAAAGCTCATATTGATAAGAAATTTTTAATTGTTGTATCTGAAGAAGATAAGTTGTTAGATATATTGTTCAAAAATTCTTTGTTACATTTATTCAAAAGTAATGTAACTATAATCAATGATTATAGTTTATTAAAAAATTATGAAAAACAACACGATTTTTTAATAGTTTTTTCTTCAGAAATACTAGAAGAGGTAAAAAATTTAATAAATTTTCCCATAATTTTTTTTAAATGTATTAATTGGTGTTTTGGTAATAAAACTCATTTTTTTAAAACAAACAGGAGAATATCAATTTTTCGATTATGTAATTATCGAAAGAAAAATAAAAATCGTGGTAAATTATTATGTATTAAAAATGAAACTACTGATGATAATTTTGAAACTGATGATTTCCCAAAATTTATTTTAGCTGGAGAAATTTTTAATTTGTATCCAAACGTATATTATACAATTAAATTCCTGAAAATACTGTCTTATAAATTTACATTACCTCTTGATAAGAGGTTAGAAAAAATACTTAAACCATTCTGGATGTCTGAACAATATGAACGTGATACTTTTATCCGTGTAGTATGTCAAAGAATTGTCTTTTGAGATATTATTAATTTTCAAAATTCATATTGAATTATTAAATCTGAACAATATGTATATGATTGGTTCTTTATAATTGATGTCAATTATTTTTGTTTATTAAGTTAAAGATCATATATATTTTTTAGTATTATATAAAATATTTTACCAACACAGAATTTATAAACTCCACAAACTGTTGTGGCAGTAGTTTTGAGAACCAACCAACTAACCGTTTTTCAACTTGAACATTAAATATCATATAAAATATTTTACCATATCCTGTTTCTCAATGGTGGCTTATAATCTATGATGGTAAAAATATTTTGTGATACCAAAATGGTTAAAATTTTTTCTTAATCAAATTATTGTCTGTTGAGATATTATTATAGTAAGTACTGACAAACATTAGAATTTTTTTTCAAATCATATAATTTTTTTTAAGGGTCAAATAAAATATTTTACCAACACAGAATTTATAAACTCCACAAACTGTTTGTGGCAGTAGTTTTGAGAACCAACCAACTAACCGTTTTTCAACTTGAACATTAAATATCATATAAAATATTTTACCATATCCTGTTTCTCAATGGTGGCTTATAATCTATGATGGTAAAATATTTTGTGATTCCAAAATGGTTAAAATTTTTCTTGATCAAATTATTGTCTGTTGAGATATTATTATAGTAAGTACTGACAAACATTAGATTTTTTTTTCAAATCATATAATTTTTTTTAAGGGTCAAATAAAATATTTTACCAACACAGAATTCACTTGTACAGTACAGGATGTTACATCCTGTTTCTCAACTTGACAAATAACAGAATTATTTTTTTTAGGTTCAAATAAAATATTTTACCAACACAGAATTCACTTGTACAGTACAGGATGTAACATCCTGTTTTTCAACTTGATAATTTTTTTTAGGTTCAAATAAAATATTTTACCAACACAGAATTCACTTATAACCTCTCAGGATTATAAGACAATAGTTTCATGGAATTAATTAGATAATATAATTTTTGTAAATATTGATAACATTCTCCGGCTAAAATAATTTTTGGAAAATCATCAGTTTCATTTTTAGTATATAATAATTTACCATGATTTATCTTTTTCTCTCGATAATTACACAAACGAAAAATTGATATTTTTGTTCTTGTTCTTTTAAAAAAATGATTATGTATTTTATTACCAAAACACCAATTAATACATTTAAAAAAAAATTATGGGAAAATTGGTTAAATTTTTTACCTCTTCTAGTATTTCTGAAGAAAAAACTATTAAAAAATCGTGTTGTTTTTCATAATTTTTTAATAAACTATAATCATTGATTATAGTTACATTACTTTTGAATAAATGTAACAAAGAATTTTTGAACAATATATCTAACAACTTATCTTCTTCAGATACAACAATTAAAAAATTTCTTATCAATAATGAGTATTAAAAATTAATAATAATATCTCATATTGATCAAAGATAATTTCTTTACTTTGAAATTCGACCACAATAATTCTGTCGTCATTACAATAGAGATGATTTACCACTCGTGCTCGTTCACATGTCATTAGCGAACAGCCATTAATTATTGGATTTATTCAATTTTCCCAAATGAAAAGAATAGAATGAATCTTAATGAAATTATAACGTGAATCCACTTTTGAAAATGTCAAACTTTTGTAGTTATAGAAATAATTCAAAAACATCAAAGATAAGCCGTAAAAAAAATCAATAATATCTATTAATGGATAAAAATTTGGTATTTTTAATAATAAATATAATAAATACAAGATTTCACTTATTTTCCCAGATAGTATTATTATAAATATTATAAGAAGATGCCAATCGTTATTGTTGTAGAACGATTGGTGATGTACCAAAAATGCAGCAGCATGTTTGTAGTTTGGGTGAGTGTGCAATTCGATTAAATCCGTTTGAAAATTATAGGTTTTATATATTTGATTTTTATATTCAATAATTTGTAATAAAAACTGACATACATAGTCATCTTTGTTTTTTCGAAAAAATGGTCGTAAAATATCAATAGCACTACTACTATTATTACCAAAGGGACTTTTAAATTTTGAATAGGGTTCTTTGCAATATCTGTGATATAGTTGACGAAGTGGCATATAATGCTGATCAACGATTACATTTCTCCATTGCTTACATACTGGAGCACAACAGTGTAATAAGTCTTGGTAAGGAATTTGAGCAAAAATTTCTTCGAGTAATTTTGTTGTCATAATATTTTATAGTCTAGTAAAAGTCTTAATATTCTTTTCATAAATTCTTATTTTAAAAATGTAATTAGAATATATGATGGCAACATTATATATGACTGCAAAGTATTTTTTTTTTATCATAAAATTTAATATTTTTTTATAAATATATATGCTCATTCAAAAAATTCAAAAATGTCAAGATATGTTTTGCTCTATATTCTTTATAAATGTTTGATAAATCAAATTTAGTTTTAATATTGTAATATTAATTTTATCTGTAAAAATAAAAAAAGAGAATCTTCATTTTCACATTATCCATTTCTAAAAGGAAAGTTCCATGTTAATTAGAAATTAATTACCCAAATCTTTAGATCTGTATTAGTATTTTATGTGACCTTTAATTTTTTGTCTTCATAGAAAAGATTTTACAATCTTAGAATAATTTTATGATCGTAAAAAGTTTTATGTATATTATAAAAAATATTAAATTTTGTAATAAAAAAAAATATTTTGCAATTATATATAATTCTGCCTTCATAAAAATTTTACCACTAAAATGTGGTAGTGGTTTTGGGAACCAACCAGATGTAACATCCTGTTTTTCAATTGTTGGATGCTACATGAAGTGTGAATTCTGTGTAGGTAGAATATTTTAATGAAAAAAAATTGTTAATTAATGATGAGAGGATAAAAAATATTTGCAATTATATGTATAAAAAGAATATCAAGACTATAAAATATTATGGCAAAAAATAACATCAAAATTACTCGAAAAAAAATTTTGCCAACATCAAAATTACTCGAAAAAATTTTTGCTCAAATTCCTTACCAAGACTTATTTCACTGTTGTGCTTCAGTATGTAAGCAATGGAGAAATGTAATCATTGATCAGCATTATATGCCACTTCGTCAATTATATCACAGATATTATAAAGAACCTTATTCAAAGTTTAAAAGTCCCTTTGGTAATAGTAGTAGTGCTATTGATATTTTTTCGACCATTTTTCCGAAAAAACAAAAACAAAGATGACTATGTATGTCAATTTTTATTACAAATTATTGAATATAAAAATCAAATATATAAAACCTATAATTTTCAAACGGATTTAGTAGAATTGCACACTCATCCACACTACAAACATGCTGCTGCATTGCTGGTATATCACCAATCGTTCTACAACAATAACGATTGGCATCTTCTTATAATATTTATGATAATACTGTCTGAGAAAATAAGTGAAATCTTATATTTATTATATTTATTATTAAAAATACCAAATTTTTATCCATTAATAGATATATTGATTTTTTTTACGGATTATCTTTGATGTTTTTGAATTGCTATTATAACCACAAAAGTTTGAAAAATTTCAAAAGAGGATTCACATTATAATCTCATTAAGATTCATTCTACTCTTTTCATTTGGAAAATCGAATAAATCCAATAATTAATGGTTGTTCCTTAATGACATGTGAAACGAGCACGAGTGGTAAATCATCTTTATTATAACGACGACAGAATTATTGTGGTCGAATTTCAAAGTAAAGAAATCACTTTGATATTTTGAAATATTTTTATAATTTTAATTTCATTTTATAAAAAATTTTTAATTATGTACTAAAAGAAGATAATTGTTAGATATATTGTTAAAAAAAATTCTTTGTTACATTTATTCAAAAGTAAGTAACTAAAATTTAAATGATTATAGTTTTTTAAAAAATTATAAGAAAAAAACGATTTTTTAATATTTTTTTTCTTCAAAAATACTGAAGAGGTAAAAAATTTAACCAATTTTTTTTCCCGAAAATTTTTTTTTTAAATGTTTTAAATTTGGGGTTTTTGGTAAAAAAATACATTTTTCATTTTTTAAAAGAACAAACAGAATACCTTTTTTTCGTTTGTGAAATTTACAAAAGAAAAAATAAACATTATGGTAAATTATATAACTAAAAAGAAACTGTGATTTCCCAAAATTATTTTACCCGGAGAAATTTTTAAATTTTACCCAAAAGTATATATACAATTAAATTCCCCTAAAAAATATTGTCTTATAAATTTACTTTTCCCTTTTAATAAGAGGTTAGTAAAAATACTTAAACCCATTCGGGGATTCTTATGATAGTTTAAAATGCAACCTTTTTAAATTTTTTTAAAAAGGTTCACTCATCTTGTAAAAACGGATGCACATCTTATTTTTAATTAGGTGTCTTAAGAAAATTTTTTTTATGTTTTAAAAATGTTTTAATATTTTTAATATTTCTTACGTCAGGTCACATCCTGTTTCGTTTTTCAACTGGTGTCTTTTTTTCTATCAGTTTTTAAAATAAAATTTTTTTATATTAGGTAAAATTTTTGTGGTCATAGAACAAAAAAAAATATGATTATAAATACTTCCCTACATTTGTACTCTTTTTTTTTCTTATACAATTGGTAACTGTTTGGGTGGCGTGGGAAAAAGGTACTCGTTCTCAGGAAAATTTTTTTGTCTTCATAAAAAAGAATTTTAAATCAGAATAATTTTATGATGAAAAAATTTATATATTTTATAAAAAATTTTAAATTTTATAATAAAAAAATATTTTGCAAGCATATATATAATTTTTTCCTTCATAGAAATTTTCCCCCCAAATTCTAAATACTTTTTAAAATGGAATGTATAAAAAGAATTTGATTATAAAATATTTGGGCAAAACAACAAAAAATTTCTCGAAGAAATTTTTGCACAAAATTTCCTTAAAACTTATTAAACTGTTGGCTCGGGAAAGTAAGCAATGGAGAAATGTAAACGTTGATCAGCATTAATCCACTTGTCTTATACACAGTATTATAAAAAACCTTATTAAAGTTTAAAAGTCCCTTTGGGAATGTATATGCTTTTTGATATTTTACGACCTTTTTTTTCCGAAAAAAAAAAAACAAGATGACAGTTGTCAAAATTTTTTTACAAATTTTTTGAATAAAAAAAACAAATATATACAACCTATAATTTTTAAAGGGTTTTAGAATTTCACATCACCCACACTACAAACTGCTGCTGCATTTTTGGTACATCACCAAACGTTTAACAAAAATAACGATTTGGATCTTTTTAAATATTTTTGATAATACGTCTGAGAAAATAAATGAAAAACTTATATTTATTATATTTATTTTAAAAAATACCAAATTTTTATCTTAATGGGTATTTTGATTTTTTTTAAAGGATTTTCTTTTATTTTTGAAAGCTATTATAACCACAAAAGTTTGAAATTTCAAAAGAGGATTCACATTATAAAACTCTTAAGATTCTTCACTCTTTTCATTTTGGGGAAAAAAGAATAAACAATAATTAATGGTTTTTCCTTAATGACATGTGAACGAGCAAAAAGAGTGGTAATCATTTTTTTATAAAGACGACAGAATTTTTGTGGTCAATTTCAAAGTAAAGAAATTATCTTTGATAAATTTTGGGTATTATTTTAATTTTTAATACTCATTTTGATAAGAAGTTTAATTATTTTAAACTGAAAAGAAGATGAGAATATATATTTTTCAAAAATTCTTGTTCATTTGTTCAAAAATAATGAAAATAGATCAATAAATTTTAATTTATTAAAAATTATGAAAAACAACACGATTTTTTAATAATTTTTTCTTCAATTTTTGTCAAAAGTACTAGAAGAGGTAAAAAATTTAATCAATTTTCCCTAATTGTTTTTAAATGTATTAATTTGTTTTATGAATATTTTGTTTATAGAAGAAGAAAAAAAAAAGAACAAAAATACCAATTTTTTTTTTGGTTATTTAATTATGAAGTAAAATAAACATTATGGGAAAATTTATT
>NC_069485.1:22317206-22346114 GCF_026875155.1 Cherax quadricarinatus
TTATTTAGTGGAGCAAAATTAAATTTTTTAACAATTATATTAAAAAAAATATATCTTTGCTAATTGGTTAGTTTTACCTATTCGGTACGATATATATAGAGATTGTAGAGGGAAAAAAATCATAAAAAGTTTTGGGGCTGTTCCAATAAAGAAAGAAAGAGAAGAGGAAAAGAAAATTACAAATTTAAAATGATTTGATTAATTGCTTTGTCTTGAAGTAATTTAAGAGTATTTTTACCAGAATGGATTTCATATTTTACCAGAATGGAAATAAGTATTTATATTCACCACTTGATGATAGAAATATCTTAGTACATAATGTACTGATCAACCCACAAGATTATTTTTATAATCTTCATTCTTATCCATCCAATAAGATTTGGAAATTGAAAGAACCTCAAAAATTATTTACTGGAGCATGGGAAACCCATTAATGATCTTGAAATTCCTAATTTTCCTTTCTTTGGTCCCGTCAAGAGAAAATATATTGTATGAGAATTAGGACCCAATGGCTAACATGTTATCTCCATTTTCCAGTTAAATTTCCCTACACCAAATCAAACAGAGAAAAATATAGTAGTTCTATTTTAAAGTATTTGACAATGAAGGAACAATACATAATTCATAAGAGGCATCTAGAAATGAACCCCAATCAATTGTATACATCTTTCTATTTCAAATTTCCTATTTCCCTTCAACTTGTCCATTTCCACCATGGTCATAAATTATATAAATTTTTGAGCATATGAATCTATTTAATAAATTTATAGGAATATCTATTAGGGGCTTTACATGTAGCAATTGAACATATCACTGACCAAATAAATTATTGAAAATTTTGACACTGAATACTTTTGGATTACAAAGGTATAGAACTTTTTTCTTATGCTATATCAAAAATAAAAATTGTGCCAAATTTATCAATAATTACATCTCCTCTTTCAGTACAACAACTATCTTCAGAGAAAGATGTAATTAAGATTTTAAATAAAGAATGGAATGCAGCTCTTAAGTTGAAGAAAAGAAACAAATCTACACAACTGAAGAAAAAATAAAAGTTTAAATTGATCAGAATGATAAGAAGTAGCAGGAACAGTAACAGCAGAAGAAGAAATATGAACAGTAATATTCATCATAGAAGAGGAGGAGATAAAAGCTACACAAGGAGAAATAGTAGCAGTAATTATCATAATCATCATAGCAGAAGAAACAGCAGCAGCAGTAGCAGCAGCAACACTAACAACAATAGTTATAGTAGAAATAATAGTAGGAATAACTACTATTATAATATCAATCACAGAAATACTAATATCTACTGTAGGGTAAATGAAAATTTAATAGTGGATCTCTTTATAAAATACATCCAAAAAAAGAAACAATGTGAAACTGACTTAAAATATATGTTAGAAAATATAGAAAACAAATTAGAATTGGATTTTAAATCTAGTTTGAACATGTCAACAATTATCTCACCAAAGTTGTTAGCTAAATATATGATTAACAAGGATATAAATAAGTCATATTATAAAATGAATATAAAGTTGACAAGAATGGCTATAGATGCTTTAAATGTAACAATTCAACATCTTAGTGAATGTATAAAATATTTTAAACTTCAAGCAATACTGTATTTTGGTTTTTCAAAAGCTAGAGATTTGTATTTGTATGCAAAAATGAAAACTCAAACAAAATACTTAAAGCCAAAGTTATCATCGATGCATATACTGTATCCACCATCAGAAAAATTAACACCATATATGCTTGATAAAGAATGGCGTAAAGTTTATTATAATTAGTTTTAAATTTTATTTTATTTTTTATATACAGGAAGGGATTTCCCTATATGTGCGCACTCTCTCCCCCGCTTATAAAGAGATTAGTTTCATAAGACTCACTCACATTCTGCCAAACGATTTCTTTGGAGTAAGAGGTCAGTTTCAACTCTTAAGAAAAGTCTTTTTTCATTTTCAATTTATTCAGTATATTCTAAAAGAAAGTTTATTAATAGAAAAGTGCCACAATTTTCATTTTCAAAATCATTTTTTGCTTCATTAATTTTAATGAATTCGTTCAAACTTTCAGTAAGAATTTTAGGAAGAATTTCTGGGTAGTGTTTAAAATAGTTTTCCTTGTAGTTGGTGGTAATTTTCAAGTGACAGAAAAATTGGAGTGTAGGTGGATTGTGCCATAATTTCACAGGAGATTGAACAAATTTTACACAATATCCATCTTCTTGAAGTGAACTAAGAATACTTTGGAAAATGTATTTATTACAACCTACTCCAATGTTACTAATAAATATATTAGAATTAAAGGTGACATATATAAGACCATTTTTTACATTATTATAATCTTCAAAAAAAATACAGAATATTACAAAAACATGATGACTTTTATACACCATTCGTATTATTAGTTCGTAATAACAAAAGTAATTTTTATTATAGTCATCATTTTCGGTTATTAAGATATGGTATAGACGATCTACCTTCTCCAAATTCACTTTGAAACTCTGCAATTCATTTTCTTCCCATAAATCTCTTTCGCAAGGAGAAGTGTTACGATTGAGTGAATGTGAATTTTGATACTGTAGAATATCTCCTATAGATTGATCTATGTCAGATACTGTTACTATATTCTTAACAATAGATTTGAAGCCTTGTGTCTGCATATTTAAAGCCATAATGATTATTTGGAACTACTTTATATTTATTGAATTTTTATTTTATTAACTAAAAAAAGTTGCCCGATTACTTGCAATTTCTTCAAATCAGTAAGAATCCTAGTAAAGTCAGGATTATTATATTCATTTTTGAAGTAAAGAGTATTTTTGTAATCATCTTTGGCTACACTAATTTTAAAGAACTCTTTTATACTCTCCATAAGAGTTTTAGGAAAAATATTCTCTAGGGAAGAGCAGTGGTAGTAGTCGGTAATTGTTAATTGACAGAGAAACTTGAGTGTTAGTGGGTTTTGCCATAATTTTATGGGAGACTGAACAAACTCTACATAATATCCATCTTCTTGAAGTGAACTAAGAATATGGTGAAAAATGTATTTCTTACAACTTGTTCCAATGTTACTAATGAAGATACTAGAACTGAAGGTGACATATATAAAACCAGTTTCATCCATAACACAAAGCCAACTCCAATTACTCCTTTTATAAGTCTTGTGGATTACAGACATTATCACGAAGATAGGATTATTCTTGTACACTATTCGTACAGCTAGTTCGTAATAACCACCATAATCACGATTACTATTTTCATCCTTGTAAGTTAAGATGTGGTATAGTCGATCAATCTTGTCTAATTTCACTTCGAAACTCTGTAATTCATTTTTTTTCCATAAATCTCTTTCACAAGGGGAAGTTCTGCGATCGAGGTGATATTGATAATTTAAATCAATTTCATCACCTAAAATTTTATCAATATCAGAGGCTGTTGATACATTTTTAACTATAGACTTGAAGCCTTTTTGTGTCTTTAAAGCCATGAACAGATTTTTGTTGTAGGTGAAAAATTATATATATATATATATTTGTTTAATTTTTTATTTTTAACTTAAACTAATTTGTAAGATATGATTTTACAGCTCACAAAAATTTTAGTCCAGGTAACATATTGTATTAAATGAGGATTTTTTTATAAATCATTCTTCGCTTCACAATTTTAATGATCTATCTTAATATCTCAATAAGATTTCTAGGAAGATATTTCTAGGGAATAACAGTCGCGTCAGTACTCGGTACTTTCAATTGGACAGAGAAACTTGAGCATTGGTGGGTTTTGCCATAACTTTTTGGGAGACTGAACAAATTTATACAAATATCCATTTTCTGAGTGAATTTAAAAATATGGTAAAATATATATTTTCTTAGAAGACTTATTCCAATGATACTAATAAAAATATTAGGAAATGACAGATAAGTAACAAATTAAAAACAATCCTCCAATCCATCCTTCATTTGAAAGATGTAAATAGTTGACATTTTACAAGATAGGACGATTCTTGTACACCATTCGTATTGCTAAATTCATAATAACCATCATTTTTCATACTCGTTGTAAGTTAAGATGTGGACACCTCACCACCCTTCTCCAGATTTACTTTGAAAAACTCTGTAATTCATCTTCTTTCCATAATCTCTTTCACAAAGGGGAGGTTCTACGATCAAGTGAATCTTGATAATTGGAATGCATCCAAACAAGTTGATTAATGTCAGAAATGTTGCTACATTATTAACCATAGACTTAAAGTATTTTTGTGTCTGCATTGAAAAGCGATGTTATTGTTAATTTATATATTTTATTACCTTGTCACTTTAATGTTAACTAGAAGATAATACTTTATATGAATTACATTTTTTTTAAACCTATTTGAAAAAATTTAAGTGTAATTGTTCTAAATTCTTTTTAGACAGAAAAAGAAGATCTTATGAAAACAAAACTTAAAGAAAATGGAAAACAATAGACAGAACAAATGAAAACAATGGAATTATGTTACCCCCCAAGCATACTGCTATGCAAAATAAGGTACATCCTTTAATAAAGGGATCACTGGGATACCCTCCTCTAGCATAAAAAAAAAAGGGGCCTTTAAATTTAAAAATAAACTGAAATGTGGTCATCAAAATGCAGACGTATGTGGAACAAGTTAATACTTCATAAGGGCTATAAATGAAAACTATCTAGAAAGTAAAGATATGAAGTAGTCTGTATCTTGACAGTAATACTAATATATGAGATGAAGATTATGATAATGAGATGGGAAGGATAGTTGAAGATCAGGATGATGATATTGTTGATCTTGTGTGGAAGAGACTTTAATATGACCGGAACATTTTGAACAAGTTAAGTCTCATCGTTCATGGATTCCAACTCTCATATAATAGATTCAAAGAATTTTTATGCCCTCCCTTCTATTCTTTTCTAGTTGGAAAAAATTGTTAAACAACGGCATGATTTGACTAAATTGCATTCAGTCAAGCTGTTGGGTATAAACTGGGTTTTGTACACCATATCAAACATTCCTTAATGTTCCAGATTGGAGGGATGCTTGTGACTTTCATTTATTTAATGAACTCATGATCCTCTCAACATGAACAATGACAATACATCTAAAAAGAAAGCATATTGGAACTTTGGAAATGAAAATGTGCTTCTTGCTGATGAAGGATTTTTTTATAATGGATTTCCTTATGGAATTGATTTAAATAATCCATGATTTTATTCTAATATATGTTTTTATTGAAGTTTTTTTTTTTATATTGAGAGTTTTTTAGACCATGTTGGATGTTGAATGGGATAAAGAAAAAGAAAACGAATGTAAAGGGGTTTATTTTTTAAACATTACCAATGATGATCATTGTACATATTGATGATAGATATTTATCTAGATATAATAATAACCAAAAACAAATACTAAAGACATCATGAGAAAGTAACAGAAGGTTGATGATTACAGGGTCCCAAAAAGGTTCCCAAGCCCCAGAAAGGCTCCAGAACAGGCCCCTGAACAATCAAATAAGGTATGTCTCCAAGCTGGTCGCCGTCCCTAAGCCCAAGGGAAAAGAGGATGATCAGGCTCCCAGATATTTTCATAAGCCCAGCAGAAAAAGATTAATGAGGGCCCCTGAAGATCAAAAAGTTCTCGTCTCCAAGATGGTCGCCATCCCCTAAAAGCAGGCACAAGAACAATCAAAACAGATTTCGTCTCCAAGTTTGGTCACGTCCATATAGCAGCCCAGAAAACGAAGATGATCAGGTCCCAGAACAATCAAAAAAGTCATCGCTCTCCAAAGTGGTCGCCGTCACCAAGCAGCCACAGAAAAGATGTTGATCAGGCCCCAGAACACTCACAAGGTCATCGTCTCCTAAGCTGGTCGCCGTCCCTAAGCAGGCCCCAGAAAAATGATGATGATCAGGCCCCCGAACAATCATGTGAGGGATAAAATGTTTGTATCCTCATGTTCCAGAAAAGATCATCCTCAGGTTAAAGCTCAACTCCAGAAAAACAAAAAAAGGTTTATCGTTCCAAATACCACATAACTAAAAGTCCTCTAGCCATTCATACAAGGTCCTCGATCCAAAAGTTCTCAGATCAGAACAAAAAGCTCATCAATCCAGAACAAAAGGTCCTCAATCCAAAAGGTTTTCCTCAGTTCTCAGATCCTAGAACAAAAAGTCTTCAAATCCCAGAACAAAAAGCTCTCAGATCCCAGAACAGAAAATCATTAGATCCTAGAACAAAAGGTCATTAGATTCCAAATTCTCAGAAAAGGTTCCAACTAAATAAAGAACTAATATTATAATTAATTCATATAAATTTAAAAAGGGTCTAGGAACCTATTTTGGAGCCAGAACAAAAAATTGGAACTTGAGTGTGTGTTGGTGTTCTTTTATATTTAATAAACATATATTAGTTACCTAATAAAAGTATAAAAATTGAAAGAAATTATTATGATTTAAAAAAAAAGTTTTTTTGATCTACAAATGACTTCTATAGTAATTTGAAGGGTTTATTTAGAGTGAAACTGTTTCAACCTGCCAGTTAGTAGATAGAAGTCATGTTACTGTTGGATAATGAACCCTTTAAGATAATGTAGATGTGGTAAAGTAGATGACATTGAAAAACAGGATGTTACGTCCTGTACTAGCATAGGGAGGAGCCCAACAGACTGACTGCCACATAAAAGAATTCAAGTAAGGCTAGGCTATTTAGTCAGTAACACCCAGTCCGTAGTCACAGTCACGCTATTTGAAACTTTTCCTTCTCTTGGTAAGTAATAAAGTTATAAAACTTATATTTTAAACAAGTTATGAAAATAGTTTTAAGCTCTGATTTGCTTGTTTGGTACAGGTGGTTATACAAACATGACTTCTATCTAGTAATTTACAGGGTTAACTTAGATTGAAAGTTTCAACCTAGATTAATACTGCATTTAGTAGATAGAAGTCATTGTTTGTTGGACAAAGTCTATAATTTTTTCTAAGTCTCAGTTTTAAGGTTATAATATTTCTTTCTTTTTAAGTCAAAATAAACTTGTATTAATATTTTTTTTCTTTTTAACCTGAAAAATAGATATCTCCTCTTTTGGTCCTTAGTCTATTAGCATTCATGGATGCTCTCACCCTTCTCAATCTGATATTCATGAGTGGTAAAATCATCTTCTATTGTAAAAACGACCAAAATTACATCCTGTTTTTCAACTTGACAAATGATTGTAAGGATGCGGTTATAAATGCATGAGTCTACTCAGTGCTGATTCAGCTAAAACAACACCCTCCAGATCTGAGCACCAGTTTTTACATATTCGGCACACAAAATAATAAATAATAATATTTGCTATAGTTAAATTTTTTTTATTTTAGGTCGTATCATAGGAGAGAATGAGTTATTAGAAGTGTAAATATTTGTATAATCATCAACCATCCATTCACAGGATATACTTTATAAGATAATAGTTTCAGGGATCAATTTCATGATTTGAGTTTGATTTATAACCATTCATAACATTCTCGGCTAAAATAAATTTTGGAATTTATCATCAGTTTCATTTTAGTACATAATAATTTACATAATTGATATTTTTCTCTCTCGATAATTACACAACGAAAAATTGGTATTTTTGTTATTGTTCTTTTAAAAAAATGATCCTGTATTTTATCAACCAAAACAAAATTAATAATTAAAAAAATTATGGGAAAATCGGTTAAGTTTTTACCTTTTCAGTTGTGTTTTCGAGTAAAAAACTATTAAGAAATCTATTTGTTTTTATAATTTTCAATAGTTTTATAATCATTAATTAGATTTACATTATTTTTGATAAATGTAACAAAAAAATTTTTGAATATACAAAATTATCTTCTTCAGATATAACAATTAAAAACTTCTTATTAATATGGTTTCAAAATTAATAATAATATTCAACTTATCAAAGATAAATTTTTTCACTTTTATATTCAACCATAATAATTCTGTCGGTCGTTACAATAGAGATGATTTACAACGCGTGCTCGTTCACATGTCATTAACGAAACAGACATTAATTATTGGATTTATTCTATTTCCCAAATGAAAAGAGTAGAATGAATATTAATGAGTTTATAATGTGATTCTTTTTGAAAATTCCAAACTTTTAGTGGTTATAGTAATTATTTATTAAACATCAAAGGTAGCATAAAGAAAATCAATAATATCTATAATGGATAAAAATTGGATATTTTTATAATAAAATATAATAAATACAAGATTTTCACTTATTTATCTTACGATAGTATTTAGTATAAATATTATAAGAAGATGCTATCATTATTATTGTAGGAACGATTGGTGGATATACATAACAAATGCAGCAGCATGTTTATAGTGTGATGATGAGTGTGCAATTCCACTAAATCCCCCCCCCCCCCCTCCCCCCCCAACCCCCCCCCCCCCCCAGTTTGAAAATTATAGGTTTTATATATTTTATTTTTATATTCAATAATTTGTAATAAAAATTGTGATATATAGTCATCTTTGTTTTTAAATGGTCGTAAAATATCAATAGCACTACTACTATTATTACCAAAGGGACTTTTAAATTTTGAATCGGGTTCTTTGCAATATCTGTGATATAGTTGACGAAGTGGCATATAATGCTGATCAACGATTACATTTCTCCATTGCTTACATACTGGAGCGCAACAGTTTAATAAGTCTTGGTAAGGAATTTGAGCAAAAATTTCTTCGAGTAATTTTGTTGTCATAATATTTTATAATTTAGTAATATTCTTTTAAAAATGTAATTAGAATATATTATGGTAAAAATTTTATGAAGTCAAAATTATATATGATTGCAAAATATTTTTTTATTATGAATAATTTCTTCGAGTAATTCTAACATTTGAAGCATTTTTACTAACTTCTAAAAGACATTAATAAATAAATTTCACTTACATCCCGAGAAAATTTTGCTATTAAGGCTATTATATGCCAGCCATTGATAATATTTGACTGTAGCTGAATATTATGTTGTTTTTGTTCTATAATTAATGTAACGACTGAAGAATACATTGGATGATTATAAAATTCTAATAAGTCATTTTTTAAATTATAGATTTTACGAGATTTCTTATATTCAATTATTTTTAAAAATGGAGTAATAACAGGAAAAGAATTATATAAAATAATTTTTTTCAATATTTCTATAGCATTGATATAACTATCATTATTATTAATGCTGTCTTTCCAATACGGACTTTGAAATTTAGAGTAGGTTCTTACAATATCGAATAATATAACGGACGAATGGCATATAATATTGATTGCCAATAATTACATTCCTCCATATGCTTACCAAACTGGAGCACAACAATTTAATAGGTCTTACATAAGGAAGTTGAGCAAAAAATTTCTTTGAAGAAATATTTATGGTTGTGCTGTCATTATTAATTTAACAAAACGAAGTAGTTGACTATTTATAGTTATTCTAAAATTAAGTAGTTAACAAAATAAAGATCTATTCACTGGAAGATAGCCATAAAATTTTTTTGAGGATTATTAAATTTTTATGTATTTGTGCAAAAATTTTGAGGATTATAAAATTTTTTATATATTTATTGCTATAATCATCCCAAATGTAAAACAGTTCATATGACATAGTTTCAGGGAGTGATTACTAGTATGTGTGTTTATTTTATCATCATTAAATATTTTTCAAATTCTCTACTGAAAAAATTTTTGCAAAATCCATCAGTTTCAATATCAGTTTCCTTTTTAATACAAAAAAATTTACCATAAATAGAGTTGGTGTTTTTTCATTATTACACATTACGAAAAAAGTGGAAATTCTGAGTTTCGTTATTTTAAAAAAATTGTATTTCTTATTAAAATACCAATAACTATATTTAAAAAAAATTAGGTAACATTGGTTAGTTTTTTTACTTTTTCTATTATTCTATTATGCAGGTGAAGGAGAATTATTGGAATCATATTTTTTATATTTTTATATTCTATTTTTCATTTTTAAAGCTATAACTTTTACTAGTTAAATTTTTTTAACAACATAATATAATGATTTTTCTAAAGATAATAATGTTGAATAGACGTAATTTTCATTAGATATATAATAATTAAAAAAATTTTTTTTTAAATTTTTTAATAAAAATCTCTATTTTTCCCCAAAAAATTTAATTTTACCTTTTGCGATGTTTACATCGTGCCTTCCTTTATTGGGGAAAACCTTTTTACCCAATGAAAAGAGCAGAATTAATCTTAGTATGATTGTAAGGTGGAAAGTTTTAAAACTTTTATGATTATAGTAACAATTTAAAAACATCAAACATAATCCATAAAAAAATCTATAATATCCACCAGTGGATAAAATTTTGTATTTTTAATACTAAATATAATAAATACAGGACTTCACTCACATTCTTAGATAGTTACTATCCATCAATATTAACAGAAGATCCCAATCATTATTATTATAAAATGATTGGTGATTTTCAAGTAATTCAGCAGCATGTAAATAATATGGATGACTTTTCAATTCAACTAAATCAATTTTTAAGTTATAAGTTTTTATATTTATTTTTATATTCAATAATTTGTAATAAAAGTTGAAATACATAGTCATCTTCATATTTTAAAAATGGTCGTAATATTTCAATAGCACTACTATTATTATTACTAAAAAGGATTTAAAATTTTAAATTAGGTTCTTTACAATATCTATAATATAATTGACGAATTGGCATATAATCCTCATCAATAATTACATTTCTCCATTTCTTACACACTGGAGCACAATAGTTTAATAAATCTTGGTAGGGAATTTGAGCAAAAATTTCTTGAAGTAATTCTGATGAAAATGAAAATTTCATTTTTTTTTTTAAAAAGGTACTAAATTTTTCTGAATTCTAATGTTAATCCTGTACAGTACAAAAGGTAATAATATCATCTTTATCAACTAGTGTTTTTTATATAATAAAAACTTTTTTTTTATGATTAATAGGGCAAGTCTTTCTTTTTTCATTTTTTTTTCTTTCTGATATGTCCCTTTAGTAATAATAGTTGAATATAAAAATTAAATATATAAAACCTGTAATTTTCAAACTGATTTAATCGAATTGCACACTCACCCACACTATAAAAATGCTGTGAACATGAATATCTTGTGTGCAGCAGTGTAGTGGTGGTACCTCACTTTATCCTGTACAGTACAGGATGTAGTACTCATTATTTTTTTTCTTACGATTTTGTGCTAGAATCTTTGAAACACTAATTGGTAACTGTTAGGGTGGCTGTAAGAAGAGGTACTTTGTTCTCAGCAAGTCAGTGTCGACCATAGGTCTGAAGGAAGAGGAGGTGTGAGTGCTGCTCTTATTGGATCCAAGCAGCCATTTATTCTCAGTGTCCCAGTGTACTGAGTAGTTGAGTAAAAAGGTGCTTGATAAACGTGCGAAGGCATACATTAACAACTAGTTGAAAAGATTTACTAAAATGGTTGCTTCATATGAAATTGGAGATCCTATACGTTCCTTTGTTCGTGTCCCAGGAAGTGGAACAGACAAAGCAGTAAAACCTATTTGCTGGGATCTTGCTCGCTCTTCAACAGTTGCTGGAGCAGTACCTGTTCAGCCAACAATCCCATCAGCCATCCCAATAACTACATTGTTCAAGCCAGCAAAATCTGATGAAGAAAATAACAGACCTAACAGTGAAGAGCAAGGAGCTGTAGCTCAGGTTGATGAGCAAACTGAAGAAAGAGCCTCTATCAGTAAAAATGCATCTGCAAGCAAGCAGAAAAGCTCT
Source organism: Cherax quadricarinatus (assembly GCF_026875155.1). Taxonomy (NCBI): domain Eukaryota; kingdom Metazoa; phylum Arthropoda; class Malacostraca; order Decapoda; family Parastacidae; genus Cherax; species Cherax quadricarinatus. Next base: position 22,329,009 of record NC_069485.1, read on the forward strand.
GTGGCACAGGCAGAAGCAGGAAGACCAACTGAAGAACTATGTCCAAATATATTAAATTATAAACCTTGAAGCCTAATGGTAGAGGACAATTTTGCAGGTGAAGGCAAAAGAAAGCAAATTATTATTGAGTTAGACCAAGAGAGTGGACTTTCACTCACAAAGGTTCAGTGCGTGTCACAGGAAATGGAAGACGGTTTAAAAATTTCTACTACTTCTATTGGTGCATCATTTACAAGTACAGGAGGAATTATCCAAACTGACTAAAGAACGTGATCAACTACGTAAAGAAAATGAAGATCTTCAAAACAGGTTGACCCTGTTCCATGATCTCTTCAGGAACAAGAAGCGCCTTTCATTAATTATTAGGCGCATGGGCATAACAAACTAACTGTTGTACAAGTGCCATTGAGTCTGAAAGATTAGAATGCAGGGAACCTGTAAATACTGGCAGAATCATAACAGATGAACTATCTAACCCCCCAACACAGATGAATTATCTAAACCCCTAAGAGTACCCAACATTTTTGAATTGCTCGGCAGCCAGTCTGGCATTGTTTACCAGAGAAATATATAGTGACAAAGTCTTGGGATTTAGATTGGTAAAATATTTTAGATCATTAAATAAAATATTTTGTGATTATTGAAAATATACTTCCTTTATAATTCCAGATATGGCAAAATATTTTAGTTGTGATTATTGAAAATATACTTCCTTTATAATTCCAGATATGGCTACCCGACATTGTCCAGCTAAAGGATCGAAAAAGCGTAAAGTAGATGACTTTGACTCATCTGTGACTATCCCTTCGTTGGCAACCCCAGATGTGGCCAGTCCTTCTTTGGCCAAAGAATTGAAAAATTATAAAGTGAAAGACTCATCTGTGACCATCCCCTCGTTGGCCACCCCAGATTTGACCAGTCCTTCTTTGGCCAAAGAATTGAAAAATCATAAAGTAGAAGACTCATCTGTGACCATTCCCACCTTGGCCACCCCAAATGTGACCAGTCCTTCATTTTTCTCAAACACTAACTCTTCCTCCTGGCACGAGCTTATTTAAGTCTTACGTAAATGAGGTCTCGACAGTCTCGGGACATTTACAAACTAGTGGGTAATTCGTTCTATTATCAGGATTATCTAGATCGCATTAATTTTCTAGTGAAGAGGGGGAAAACGAAGTCGTAAAGGAAATTCAGGGTGGCTAAAGAAAAAGTGAATCGTCTGTATTAATTGATTGTAATAATTTTCAAAAGTAAAATTAATTGCCTTTGTAATGATTTTCATATTTAAAATTAATTGCCCTTATTTTTTTACCCTTATGAAAGGATAAAATACATTAATTTTACGATTAGTGTCCGATAATAGTCGTTATATTTTGTAGCAATTTAAAAAATAAAAAATGTGAAAATTAGAAATCTACCTAATAAAATATAGGATATATTTGACCTTCCCTTTAATGTTACTTTCTTAGTAAATAATATTGTTATAGGTTATTTAAAGACAAAAACTATGCAAAAAAAAAAATACAAAATAATTTAATCTTATTACTTAAAGATGAATGCCAATGTATTATAAGATCGATAGAAATATCATCACTACCACCCACGCTAAAGTCCCTGTGCCACTTGACTGTCCCGGAAACCACCAGGACCAACTGAAATTCTACCCAGAAATTCTTCCCCAAATTCTAACCAAGAGTTTGACTAAATTTTTATTAATTATAGCGAAACTAATGTACTAGTCACCTATGCTCCTCGATATCCTGCCAACATTATTCCATCCCAATTCGCCTGAAATTTTATATAAATGCAAGGAATTACATGATTTAAATTCAAAATTAGATTTTTGTACTTTTTTTTACGGAAAATAAAAGGCTTATGTTTTTTTTATATGGTGGGAATATATTTATTCTGTACAGTACAGAAGACATCTTGGTTTTGTCATTGCTAGGTCTGAAGGGAGGGTGGTGGTGGTGTGTTGATTTGATTAATCATGACTGTTAACTCAATCTGTGACCATCCCCTCCCTAGTCACCTTGTGGTGACAACTCCGGATGTTACCATGACAGCTGTCACCAAAGCTCATTATTAATGGTATGTTTAATGCTACTTTCTTAGTAAAATAATATTTGTTTTTTTGGAGCTTGTTCAAAGACTATAATTAGTTTCTAAGACTACCTGCTACATAAGAGTATGATTGCTGTGTTAGTGAATAAGCATTTTATATTAACCTTAAAATGCGCTTATTTATTCGGTAATCCCAGGCAGCGAGAATAGAGGAGAGATGGCGATGGTGTCTGGTGAAAGAAGAGGATAGAAATTAGTTGGGGGATAAACTAGTTGTGACCACAGCCCTCCTGATCCAGCCAGATGTTAACATGTCGTCAGGCTGTTCAATTTAGTCTTACGTTAAATGAGTCTCGGGACAGTCCAGAAAAATCTTTTTATAAATACAAACTAGCGGGTAATGCTTCGATTATCAGTGATTATCTGGAACGATAATATTCTACTGAAGCGTGGAAAGAAGACGATGTATAGAAAATTTAGGGTGGCTAGAACAGAAAAAAGTGAATCGTCTGTATCTATATTAGTTGTAATGCAATATTTTTACCTACCACTAATTACTTAATTTTACGATTAGCGTTTGATAATAGTCATTATATATTGTAGCAAAATACGATTTAATCGTTTTTTAAGAGACTCTACTTACTTATGTTTATGGATGTATCTGTACTTACATTTAATGTCTACTCTTCTTTGCTCTAAATCATATTGGTTATGTTTGTTGTTTAAAGAGCTTAAACTATGGAAAAAATAATCAAAATGATTTAATTTATGTCATTTAAAGATGAAATGTCACATATATTATAAGATACGATAGGTATACAACCCGCCCCCCCAACACCATGCAGCACCACCAATGTGACATCGCCCGAGCGCTGTGTCCTGTGATAGAACTTGGACTCTCCAGGAACCACCTCAAACCACCAGGACCAACTGATCTCGTACCTAGAATCATTCTGTTCCGCAAATTCTAATAAGAATGAGTTTATTAATTATTGTGAAGTTTTGTAATATCACCTATGCTCCTCGACGATCACCTCGCCAAAATTATTCCATCGAGTTCTCTTTAACTTAAAATAATGCAAGGATTATTTACATTGCTATTTAAAATCCTAGAAAATTTTACTATGCTGTAACATCCTCCAAACAGCCAAATGAAAATGTGTGACAGTGATTCCAGGCATTTTGAAGGAGATTGTGTTACCAGAAGAAAAAGTGTGAGTGATTGATGAAAAACCTAAGCCTTTAGTGTTATGACGGCTTGTTCATGTTTGATCGGTTACAATTCCCAGATGATAGCAGTAATAGTAAACAATGAGATTATGTAAGAATTAAAAATCAGAAAATTTGCTTATTGATGCTTTTGATTATTATTTAATTAATAACATATGAAACAAAGATTTAAAACACATGATTTGGTTTAATTGATTCCCTAAAACTATTGCTCTTTGAGAAGTTAGTAAAATGCTTCAAATGTATAGGAATTACTCGAAGAAATTGTTTGCATCAGAATTTTATGACCGTTTTAAAAAGTTTTATAATTTTTTTATAAAAAAAAATATTTTGCAATCATCTTATTTACTTTTTGCATATCTTCATAAAAAATTTTATTACTAATTATAAATATTAGGACAACAGAACAACAAATACTCGAAAGATAATTTTTGCTCAATGATTCTTACCAAGATTATGAAAAACTGTTGGCTCCAGTATGTAAGCAATAGGAGATAACAAGAGAAATGTAATCGTGTTCAGCATTATATGCCACTTCCTGTCAATGTAAAATATCAAGATATTGTATAAAGAACATGATTCAAAATCGTTTTAAAAAGTCCATTTGGTAATATAGTAGTGCTATATGATATTTTTACGACCTTTTTTTCGTAAAAACATAAAAACAAAGATGACTACTATATCACAATGTTTTATTACAAAATATTCGAATATAAAAATCAAATATATAACAACCTATAATTTTCAAATGGATTTTAGTGGCAATTGCACATTATCCACGCTATAAACATACGGCTACATTGCTGGTATACTCACCAAATCGTTCTATAATAAATAATGATTGGAATTTCTTTATAATATTTATAATAATACTATCTATGCCAAATATGAGAAATCTTGTATTTTCTTATATTTATTATTAAAAATACAATTTTTATCCATATTAATAGCTATTATTGATTTTTTGTAAGGCTTATCTTTGATGTTTTTAATTGTTACTTATAACCACAAAAAAGTTTTTCGAATATTTTTCAAAAAATGGATTCATCATTATTAATCTCTTTGAGATTCTTTCTACTCTTTTCATTTGGGGAAATTAGAAACTCTAAATCCAATAATACTAATGCTGTTTCGTTAATTGAAATGTGACACGAGCACGCGTGGTAATTCATCATCTCTATTGTAACGACGACTGAAATTATTATGGTTGAATTTCAAAGTTAAAGGAAATTTATAATTTGATATATTAGAAATATTTGTTTATATTTTTGAAAACTCATATTGAATAAGAAAATTTCTAATTGTTGTATTGAAGAAGAAATGTTTTATATATTAAAAATTTTTTTTACATTTATTCAAAAATAATGCTAAATATAATTAATGATTATAAGACTCATTAAAAAAAATTATGAAAAACACTTGATTCTTAATAGTTTTTTTTATTCCTCAAAAACACTAGAAAAGGTAAAAAAATTAAACAGTTATCCCATAATATTTTTTTAGAATGTATTAATTTGTGTTTTTGGTGATGAAATACATAATCATTTTTTTAAAAGAACCAAGAACAAAAAATACCATTTTTCGTTTGTTGTAATTATAGAGAGAAAAGAAAAATGCATGAGTAAATTATATGTACTAAAAATGAAAACTGATAAATTCAAAAATTATTGTAGCCGGCGAATGTTATCAATAGTTTACCAACTCATATTATGAATGATTCCCCTGAAAACTATTATTCTTATACAGAAGTTATTTCCTCTTGTTATTTAAAAATACAGTGAAAACAATTCTAATAAGAAATCATTTCTCTCTTGTTCTAACATCAATGTTAAGTCAATTCTGATTATAAAAAAACCCAGGTTATTTTATATGCCAGACTGAAGAATAGTTCCAAAGTCATGAGTGGTAATTGTAAAAACGACTAGAAATTATGGTTAAATTTCAAAGTAAAGACCATTCATGTAGTACAGGATGTAACATCTGTTTTTCAACATTACAAACATTAAGTGTAAAAATTTCTATTCCAGAAACTCCCATATGGTCCAGTATAGGATGTAACATGATCCTTTTTTCAATTTCAAAAAAATATTACACTATGGCAATTACCTGCCTCATGAAGTGAATAAAATAACTGTTGTCTGTCCATTTTCGACGTAATGCCTCTCGGTAAGAAGTTCCTCACTCCTTGGAAGATTGGAGGTATTTTGTTTCAAGTGATAGCTCTAACAGCGCAATGAATAATTTCAGGTCCTCAGTTGATAATGAAATTCCAGGGTTTTGGAAGTGAGTGTTACCAGAAAAGAAGTGTCCAGAGATGAAATTAATAATGAAAACCCAAAATACCCACAAACCGTCCACCTCTGGTTGCTATGCCAGCTTGGATTCACGTTCACGTTCGCCTGTACCAGGAAAAAGGGACAAACTATTTGATCGTATGTAAAACACCCAGATGATAACAAGTGATAATGATTTAGAACTGGTCATTGACAGTTGAGACAGTGAATATTCCCAGTGATGAAGCGGCAGTATTGTACGACAGCTAGAAACACCTACAACCATGATAGTGAAGATGTTAATATTGTAAGGAAGGGTATAAATGATGAGATACCACATTGCTGATTCAGCCCAAAACAACCACCCTACCCATACTCTCACAAACCTGAACAACTACGCAACCATGAAAAACAGACAAAATTGTACATTCCAGCCTCCATCAGCAGACCAGGGACGGTGATGAGTTTGTTCTCCAGTCTCCATGACTTTGATGAAACACAAAGTGGAATAAAGTCATTCTTGTCCACTTGGGAACAATGCTTATAATATATACAAATTGAAGACAAACAAAACATCAAATATATGGTGATTTTCCTAATCAGTAATCATACCATAAATTGCAAAGTACCAAGGAAAGTATAAAGGGAGTAACTTTACACACTGACCAGCGCCCATAGCCGTACATCTCGTAAGAGACCTGGTGATTATACATTCCACAAACATGGAAATGTACAAAGAGCCATTCTTGCATTGAACCAGGCGCCCCAGAGACGTTCATCTTGTGATAAGGACCGGGGATCAATAACATACCACAAAACTCCCACTAATTACTGTGTTTTGTTACAAATTTTTTAGAAGAATTTTTTAAATCTTATCCAAATTAATATTATCTATTAAAATCAACATGGAAACGTTCCTTTGTAGAAGTGTAATAATTGATAAGTCTGGTTAAGATATATATTAATTTTTAATAGTAAGTACTGAACCTTTTTATAAGAGTATAAAAGCAAAAGCAGCGAGGTGGTTGAAGGCAGATTGAAAACGATATATTAAATGGCTTTCGTATGTGAAAGTCATGCTTTGTTTTGTTTTTCTGAAAAATGAGCGTAAAAATACTCAATTGCACTACTTCTACTTATTACTAAAGGACGACTAATAGTTTTATGATAGTGGAGTTTGATAAAATTAATATTTTAGCTTTTTCTATTTGTAATATTAAATTTTATGTTATGTAAAAATATTAATTTTTTAATTAAAAAAAAATATTTTGCAATCATCATATAAATGTTGCCAAGGGTATATAGGATTGCCCGATGCTATATAGAGCCAAACCTATACCCAGAAACCCTAGAAAAATGGGATTCACTAATCGAGTATTAGAATTGTGGCGAAAGAAGTGAACGTACATAGACAGGATGCAAAGTCGCATTGAAGATTTATTAATCTATATAAAGGAGAAAAGAAACAGACGACGAACTAACACCTGGATCACTCGTACTAATAAGATAGCAAACGACTTTCTACAACAGATAATATTTGACGGAAAATCCAAAGTGATTTAGCATATGTACGATCCAAACCACCTCATACAAATAATACGACAACAGTACAAATACAAAAAGCGAACTGAAAAATACTACAACTGGAAAGCTAGAGCAAACAATACATAAATACTGTGACACAGATCCTGGCACCACTTCCTACTGCGAATGACAGCTTTTCAAATGATGACCCAATCGGATGCTAGCGTAAGTATTTTTTTTTTTATGATGCGACGTTCTACTAACACATCCATCAAAAAACATAATTTATTTATTATAGCTTCACCATACAACATCGCTTAATATATAACTAAAGACTTCATTATAAAAATATACATCTATCTTCCACAGACCACCAACAGACACGATGAACCACCGATGGAACCCACAAGAAGGAACCTCTCGAATACATGGGACAGAGACAATAATTTACAAGAGGATATGTTCTACTAGTAGACAGAAAAAACAAAACAAACACCTCACAATCGCACTACAGAGATACTTGACAAACAAAAATGGAATTCCTTTTATAGAAATTCGAACCCGAAAATACAGCTCTACAGAAAGAAAACGAAATAACAGGAACACTCTACAACGTAGAGATGAACCAGGACAGACCTGCCCAACAATCAATACTGGTGGTCCGCGCAGCGGGTCATGCGCATCAACGCCGCTCGAAGAAAATTTTTTGCTCAAATTGTCCTTACATCAAGAACTTATTATTACACTGTTGCGCTCCCAGTATGATAAGCAATGTGAGAAATGTAATAGTTGATCAGATTATATGGCCACTTCGTCATAATTATATCATAGAAATTGCAAAAGAACCCCGCTTCAAAAATTTAAAAGTCCCTTTGGTCATAATAGTAGTAGTGTATTGATATTGTTACGATTATTTTTTTCGAAATACTAAAAACAAAGATTGTCTAGTATGTCAATTTTTATTACAATTATTGACTATAAAAAACAAATATATAAACCTATAAATTTTCAAACGGATTTAGTAGAATTGCACACTCCCCACAATACAAACATGCTGCTGCATAGCTTGGTTTAATCTACCAAAGTTCTCTTACACTACAATATTGATTCGGCATTTTCTTTATAATTATTTTATAATACTATCTTGCAGATAATAAGTGAAATTTTGTATTATTAAATTTATTATTACTAAAAAATACCAAAATTTTATCCATTAATAGTATTATTGATTTTTTTTACGGATTATCTTTGATGTTTTTGACTTTGTTGCTATAATAACACAAAAGTTTGAAATTTCAAAAATGGATTCACATTATAATTCTCATTAATGTGTTTGCCTATTTTCATTTGGGAAAACGAATAAATCCAATAATTAATGGTTTGTCGCTCTAATGACATGGACGATGCACGTCCAGTGGTAAATCATCTCTATTATAATACGACGACAGGATGCATTATGATATGGATTTCGTAATTTGTCAAGATAAAAAAATTATCTATGATTATTTGAATATTATTATTAAATTTTAACTACTCATATTGACTAAGAAATTGTGAATTGTTATATCTGAAGAAAATAAAGATATATTGTTCAAAAAATTTTTTGTTACATTATATCAAAAGTAAGGTAAACTATAATCAATGATTATAGCTTATTAAAAAAAAATTATAAAAAGAGACACACGATTTTTTAATAATTTTTACTTAATAAATTTGTTCTATTAAAAAATACTAGAATAAGGTTAAAAATCTAAATAATTTTTCCATAATTGTTTTTAAAATAGTTATATAATAGGTATTTTGTACATGAAACTCATTTGTTTTTTAGAGAAGGAGATACCATTTTTTCGGTTATGTATTATCGAAATAGAAATAAAAGATTATGGTATTAGATTATGTATTAAAAAATGGCATCACTGGATGATTAAATTTGGATAACTGATGCATTTTGCCCAAAAATAGATATTTTAGCAGGAGAAAGGTTTTAAATTGTATCCAACCTTATTTATCTAATTAAATTCCTGAAAATACTGTCTTCTAAATTTACATTGCCTTTGATGAGAGGTCCAGTCAAAAATACTTAAACCATTCTGGAAGTTCTTATCAATCTGCCATCTTGATTTTTTTATTCGTAGTTTGTTAAAAATACTTTTAAACCATTAGTGGAAGTTCATCAAATCTGAATCTATTTTTTATTCGTGAATCCTTTCTGTATGGAGATTATATAATTTTTGTTTTCTTTTTATAGAAAAGATTTTAATAGCATAATTTCATAATTGTAAAAAAGTTCTTCGCTCTCACAAAAATATAAAATTTTATCATAACCAATAAAATATTTTACTACATCTGAGAAAAATAAGTGAAATTTATATTTATTATTATTTGATTTATTAAAATAATACTAAATTTCTTAATTCATTAATAGTAGTATTGGTTTTTGTTACGGCTTATCTTTGAAGTTTTTGAATGTGTTAACTATAATCAAAAAGTTTGGAAATTTCAAAAGAGGATTACTATTATAATCTCATTAAGATTCATCTACTGTTTTCATTTGGGGAAAATCGAATAAATCAATAATTAATGGGCTGTTCGCTAGTGACATGTGAGATGAACACCAGTGGAAAATAATCTATATTGTATCGACGACAGAATTATTGAGGTCACAATTTCAAAGTAATGTATACTATAATCATGATTAATAACTCTTTAAAGAGATGAAAAAACAAACACGATTTTTTAATAGTTTTTTCCTCAGAAATAGACTAGAAGAGGTAAAAAATTTTAAAACCAATTTTCCCATATATTTTTTTGTAAATGTATTAATGTGTTTTGGTAATAAAAACTCATTTGTTTTTGAGTAAAAGGAACAAACAGAATATCAATTTTTCGAATTATGTATTTTTCGAAAGAAAAATAACGAAATCATTGGTAAATTTTTATGTATTAAAAATGAAACTAACTTGATGATTAATTTGGAAAACTGATGTTTTGCAAAATTATTTAGCCGGAGAAATATAAATTGTATCCGCAAAACATATATTAGATTTCCCAGAAAATTACTGGTCTTATCATGATAAGTGGTTAGAAAATAAAATACTTAACCATTTTGGATATTATGAACCAATATGAACGTAGATACTTTATACATGAGTATGTCAAATGAAATTGTATTGAGATATTATTAATTTTTCAATATTCATTTGAATTATAAATATTAACAATATGGTATGTATGTTTGGTTCTTTATAATTGATGTCAATTATTTTTTGTTTATAAAGATCATATATATGTTTTTTTTAGTTTATATAAAATATTTTACCAACACTCCTGTGTGAATTTATAAAACTCCAACCATAACTCTATGTTATGTGGCAGAAGTCAGTTTTTAGATAAACACCAACTAACCGTTTTTCAACTGAACATTAAACTATACACTATAAAATTTCTTTTTTTTTTTTTAACCATATCCTTTTTCATAATGGTGGCTTATAAATCTATGATGGTAAAATATTTTGTGCTACAAAATGGTTTTAAAATTCTTTTCTAAAAAAAAAAAAAAAACAAAATAAAAATCATGGAACTTTCCTTTAGAAGCAGATAATAGATCATATATTATTGCTGCGTGTTGAGATCTATTATTAATTTTTAACAATAGTTATCTGCAGTACTGACAAACATTAGATTTTTTTCAATTCAGTATAATTTTTTTTAGGGTCAAATAAAATATTTTTCCCACAGGAATTCACTTGTACCGGACAGGAGGGTACACTCCTGTTTCTCAATCTTGACCAAATAATAGAATTATTTTTTTTCAGGTTCAAATAAAATTCATTTTACCAACACAGAATTCCACTTGTACCAGTACAAACTGATAATTTTTTTTAGGTTCCAACTAAATATTTTACCCAACACAGAATTCACTTATAAACTTCAAGGATTATAAGACTAATAGTTTCATGGAATTTAAATTAGGATAATATAATTTTTGTAAATATTGAATAAATGAAAAGAATAGTAAGATGATTCTTAATGACTAAATTATAACGTGATCCACTTTGAAAAATGTCAAACTCTGTATCGGTAAAGATAGAAAGCAGGATGTAACTTCCGTTCTCAAAGAATACTACTACCACATAGTTTAGAATTCTGGATTAGTTAAATTAATGAATTATGAAAAAAAAATTAAATAAAATATTCTCTTATGAGAGCAGGTATTAATTTTCGGTCTCATAGAAAAAGATTTTAAATAATAGAATTATTTCTTAATTTTAAAAAAAGTTTTATAGCCTCTCACAAAAATATTAAATTTTATCATTAAAACAAAAAAATATTTTGCAATTATTATTATAATTTAGCTTCATAAAAAGTTTTTACACACATTTACAATCAAATATTCTAATTACATTTTTAAAATATGGAATGTATAAAAATAATTTAGACTATAAAATATTATGGCAAAAAACAACATCACAAAATTACTCGAAATTTATTTTACCAACTCAATATTTATCTCGAAAGAAAAATTTTGCTCAAATTCCTTACCAAGACTTATTATCACACTGTTGCGCTCCAGTATGTAAGCAATGGAGAAAATGTAATAGTTGAATCAGCAATTATATGCACTTGTCAATTTATAATCAATTAGATATTGCAAGAACCCTATTCAAAATATAAATAGTCCGCTCCTTGTGCGTAATAGTAGTTTGTGGTATTGATATTTTACGACCATTTTCCGAAAAACAAAACAAAGATGACTCAGTACGTCAATTTCTTATTAAAAATTATTGAATATAAAAACAAAATATATTAACACCTATAATTTCCAAAGGATTTAATTAGTCTGAATTGTCACACTCACCCACACTCTAAAGATGTCGCTGCTGCATTTTTGGAACATCACCAATCGTTCTACACCAATAACGATTGGTCATATTATTATAATATTTATGATACTTCTTTCTGAGAAAATAAGTGAAATCTTATATGTATTATATTTATTATTAAAAATACAAAATCTTATCCATTAATAGATATTCTTGATTTTTTTTTCGGATTATTCTTTGATGTTTTTGATTGTTGCCTATAACCACACATCTAATTTTGGAAATATCAAAGAGAATCAAGTTAAATCTCATTAAGATTCATTCTACTCTTTTCATTTGGGAAATCAGAATAAGTATCAAATAAATAATGGACTGTTCGTTACAGGACAGTTGAACGAGAACTGAGTGGTAAATCATCTTCTTTTATAACGACGACAAAATTATTGTGGTCGAATTTCAAAGTGAGAAAAATATCTTTCGATATATTTGAAATATATATTATTAATTTTTAAAACTCATATTGATATAAATTTTTAGTTTTTATCTGAAGAAGATATGTTAGATATCAAAAATTCTTTGTTACATTTATTCAAAAGTAATGTAATATAATTAATGATTAATAACTATTAAAACAATTATGAAAAAACACCGATTTTTTAATAGTTTTTTCTCAGAAATACTAGAAGAGGTAAATAAATATTAATACCTATTTTCCCATAATTTGTTCTAAATGTATGAATTGGTGGTTTAGTATTCAAATCATGTGTTTTTCTATAAACAAACAGGAGAATATCTCTATTTTTCGATTAGTGTAAATTATCGAAGAAACATAAAAATTATGGTAAATTAATATGTATTTAAAATGAAACTACTGATGCTAATTTGGAAACTGATGATTTCTATCAAAATTCTATTTTATGCCGGAGAAAGTTTTAAATTGTATCCAAACTATATATTATACAATTTAATTCCATGAAAATACTGTCTTATCATTGATACGCGGTTAGAAAAAATACTTATAACCATTCTGGATGTCTGAACAAATATGACCGTGTGATACTTTCTTATCCGTGTAGTTGCAATGAATGTCTTTGGATTATATTACATTTTCTCAATTATTAAATCTGAAACAATATGTATATGATTGGTTCTTTATAATTTGTTTCAAAAATTTAACTTTATCTGTAATAGAAATAGAAAAGAAATGGAATGTTCATTTTCACATTAACCACCTTCTAAAAGGAAAGTTCCATGTGAGTAGAAATTAATTACCCAAAATTTTAGATCTGTATTGGATATTTATGTGACCTTTATTTGTTGTCTTCATAGAAAAGATTTTACGCAATCTTAGAATAATTTATGATCGTAAGATAAAAGTTTTATGTATATTTTAAAAATTATTAATTTTATAATAAAAAAAAATATTTTGAATTATATAATTTGCCTTCATGTAAAATAAAAATTTTACCATCATATACTCTATTACATTTTTAAAAAGAATATTACTAAATTATAAAATATTATTGCGCCAATACAAACTCGAAAAAATTTTTGCTCAAAGAACCCTATTCAAATTTAATAATAATCCACAGGTTGTAGAGCTATTGATAGTTTGATAACCATTTTTTCGAAAACACAAAAACAAAGATGACTATGTAATGTCAATTTTTATTTTAAAAATTATTGAATAAAAATCAAACTATATAAAACCTACTTTGATTATGGTCGTATTTCAAAATCAGTTGGTGAAGAAATATCTTTGATAAAGTTGAGATATTATTATTAATTTTTAATACTAATATTGAATCAGTGAATCTGAATTTTTGAATGCATAATTATAATAACTCTCTCTTGGATGCTACATTACTACCACATAGTGTGAATCTCTGTATTAGTAAAATACATGATAATGAATCAAAAGATTTGTTAATTAATACTCTTGATTGTGAGGTATATGAATTTTTGTTTCAGAGAAAAGAATTTTTCAGTAACTCGATCTATCATAATTTTCATGATCGTAAAATAATTTTATATTTATTTATAAAGAAAATATTAAATTTTATAATACAAAAATATTTTTGCACTCATTTAATATAATTTTGCTCTCAGAGCAATTTTTTTTACCAATTTATATATCTAAATACGTGTTTAAAATCAGGATGTATAAAAAGAATTTAAGCCACTTATAAATTATTATGACAAAATAAACAATATTAAAAATTACTCGAAAAAATTTTTGACTCAAATTCCTTGACCAAGACTTTATTACACTGTTGCGACTCCATATGTAAGCAATGGAGACGAAACTGTATGTAGTGATCAGTATTATATTTTCCACTTAGTCAACTTATATCACAGATGTATTATACAGAACCTTTATTCAAAGTTTAAAAGTCCCTTAGGTAATTAATAGTAAGTAGTTGCTATTGAAATTTTACGACCATTTATTTCGGAAAACACAAAAAACAAAGATGACTATGTATGTGTCAATTTTTATTACAACATTATGTGACTATCAAAATCAATTATATAAACCTATAATTTCAAACGGATTTCAGAACCGAATTGCACACCAACCCCACACTACAAACATGCTGCTGCATTGTGTGGTATATCACCAATTGTTTCTACAACCAATAATGAATTGGCATCTCTTCTAATATGATGATATTTACTCTATAGATGAAAAATAGTTGAAATTCTGTTTTTATTATATGTATTATTAAAAATAACATAATTTTTAGTTCACTTATAGTTATTATTGATTTTTTTTACGGATGATTATCTTTGATGGTTTTTTAATATTGTTTACTATACACCCAAAGTTTGAAAATTTCAAAAAGAGGATTCACTTCTATAATCTCATTAAGAGATCATTCTACTCATTTCATTTGGGAATATCGAATATAAATCCAATAATTAATGGTTGTTCGCCTAAAGACATGTGGACGAGCCATTTCTATGCATACCCCTACACCCACCCTCCTCACGCCTCACATGTCTCCCCTAGCAGCGCCCTAAGACCCACGCCCGCGGCCCCCCCCCCCAACCCCCCCCCCCCCCCCCCCCCCCCCCCCCACCCCCCCCCCCATCCCCTACCCCCCCCCCCCCCCCCCCCCCCCCTGCCCCCCCCCCCCTTCCCTCCCCAATCACTCTCTATTTATAAACGACGATCAAAAATATTCTGGACTCGAATATCAAGTAAAGTATTTCATTTTGATAAATTGGAGATATTATTAGTAATTTTAATATCATTTTGATAAGAAGTTTTTTAATTATTATATCTGAAGAAGATTGATGAGAAGTTATATATCTTTTTCAAAAATTCCTTGTTACATTGTTAAAAATAATGTAAAACTATTAATCAATAATTATAATTATTAAAAAAATTATGAAAAACAACACGATTTTTTTAATAATTTTTTCTCAATTTGTTCATCAAAATTACTAGAAGAGGTAAAAAATTTAACTCAATTTTCCATAATTGTTTATAAAAATGTATTAATAGATGTTTTGATATTATTTTTTTTATAGAAGAACAAGAAGAAGAATCAAAAATACCAATTTTCGTTATTTAATTATCGAGAGGAGAAATACAAAATATGGTAATTATATTAGTATTAAAAATGAAACTGCTTGATGAATTTGGAAACTGAACTGAAAATTTTTTTTTTTTTCCGCAAAATATATTTTAGTCGGAGAAAGTTATAAAGATGGAACAACAGAAGTTATATAATGTAATTGAACCCTTGAAAATCACTTATCTTGCATAAATTTGCATAAGTCACTCCTTAAGTGATTGAGAGGTTAGTAAAAAAAATTAAACCTTTTCGGGGAAGCTATAGGTTTTTGGGCGCTATCCAATTTTTTTTTAATCAATTACCTAAAGTGAGTCCAACTCCTTTTTCAGAAGGATGTAACATCCGTTTTTCAATTAAAACAGTACCGGATTTCGGGGATCCCTTACATTTTTCTAGTGAAGGGGGAAAAAAGACGATGAAAGAAATTTAGGGGGCTAAAGAAAAAGGTTCGTCTGTATTATTTAGTGTAATGAAAATTTTTAAAATACCCAAATTAACAAAATTTTCATTAGCGTATATAAAAGCTTTTATTTTTGTAGAAATACGTTTAAAATACAAAAAAATTTTAAATTTATCACTTAAAGATGAATGTCAATATATTAAAAATCGATGGGTATACAACCGCCACCCATCACCACCACCATCGCTAAATCCGTACTTACTTTCCGGGACACAACCACCAGGATATTAAATTTTTAAAAAAAAAATATTTTTCAAAACTATAAAATTTTTTTCTTTATAAAAAATTTTTTTTATATATATTCTAATTACATTTTTAAAAGAATATTACAAATTTAAAAAAAAACACAAAAATTACCGAAAAATTTTGCTCAAATTCCTTTTCCAAAACTTTTAAAAGTTGCGCTCCGTAGTAAGCAAGGAGAAAAGTAAACTTGTCAGCATTATTGCCACTTTTTTTCAAAATAATCACAGATATTGCAAAGAACCCGAAAAATTTAAAAGTCCCTTTTTGGGAAAATAGAAGAGTGCTATTGAATTTTACGACCATTTAAAAAAAAAAGGACTATTATTCAATTTTTTTTTTTAAATTTTTGAATATAAAAATCAAAAAATTTTTAAAAAATTATAATTTTTTAAATAGATTTAGTGGAATTGCACACCATCCACGCTATAAAAAGCTGCTGCATTTTGGTAATCACCCTCGTTCTACAAAATAAAGATTGGCATTTCTTTTAATGTTTATAAAATTTCTTTTTAAAAAATAAGTGAAATCGTATTTATTATATTTATAATTTTTAAAAACCAAATTTTTTTTTCCCTTAATAGATATTATTGATTTTTTTATGGCTTACTTTTTTATGTTTTTTAAATTGTTTAATATAACCACAAAAGTTTAAATTTTTAAAAAAGAAAACAAAAAAATCTCATTAAGATTTTCTACTCTTTTCATTTGGGGAAAAACAAAAAAATAAACCATAATTAATGGCTTTCGTTTTAAGAATTGGGAAAGAGCCGATGGTAAATCATTCTATTTTTAACGACGCAGAATTATTTTGGTTTTAATATAAAAAGGAAAAAATTTTTTGATGAAATTTAGATATTATTTTTAATTTTTGAAACTCATATTAATAAGAAGTTTTTAATTTTATA
>NC_069485.1:22346614-22363815 GCF_026875155.1 Cherax quadricarinatus
TAAAAAAGGTAAAATTCTCTTTTCAACAGTGTTTTTTTATATATAAAAACTTTTTTTTTAGTTTTAAAGGGGGGGCCCCCCTAGATTGGCAAGTTTTTTTTTCTCAAAAAAAACTTTAAAGCGGGCCGGTTTCAAGGTAAGTGTTTTTTATCAGGATTTTTGGATTGCATTACATTTTTTTTGTGAAGAGTGGAAAGCGCGATGTAAAGAAATTCGGATGGTGCTTTGTTTTTATTTTAAATTTTTTTAATTTTTTTATTAATAAACCTAAAAAAAATTATATGATTGGTTGTATCATGAAAAAAAATTTTTTAAATATTTTTGAACAGACAGTTTGTAACTCATTTTTTTTTCTTTCTGATATGTCCCCTATTTCCAATTTTATTTTTTTTTTACTTTTTTTGTGCTAAAATCTTTGAACACAAATTGGTAACTGTTAGGGTGGCGTAGGAAAGGTCTTGTTCTAGCAAGTCAGTGTCGCCATGGTTGAAGGGGGGAGGTGGTCTCGTTTGGGAAGTAGAATTGGCACCTTCGTTGTAAGTCAGCTCTCCAAGCAGCCATTTATCCCAGTTTGGTAGTTAGAAAAAACTTTTGGTGCTGATCAGGCAAAGGTAAATTAACTCGACTAGTTGCGTGTTCGTAAAGATTTTGCAAAAAAGGTTGCTCCTATAAAAAATTGGAATCCATACTTTCCCTTTGTTGTGTCCGGGAATGGAACAGACAAAGCTGAAAAAACCTTTTTGTGGGACCTTGCTCGCTCTTCAAAGTTGCGGGGAGCAGTCCCTTTTTCAGCCAAAAACCCATCAGCCCCCCAATAACTACATGTTCAAGCCACAAAATCTGTGAAAAAATAACAGACCCAACGTGAAAGGGAAGGAGCTGTAGCTCGGTTTATGAGCAAAGAGGAAAGACCTTTGTAAAATTATCAGTAAGAAAGCGTCTGCAACAAGCAGGGAAACTCTGTGGCACAGGAGAAGCAAGAGACCCAAATGAAGAACAAGTCCAAATATACAAATTGTAACCCCGAAACCCAATGGTGGAGGACAATTTCAGGTGAAGGGAAAAGAACAAATCATTGGGCTGGGAAGATTTGACAAAAGATTGGACTTTCACTCACAAAAGGTTTTATGCGTATCCAAAAGGGAAAAGGAAGAAGCGGTTAAATGTTACTATTCATTGGTGACATCACAAGTAAGGAGGAATTATCCAAACTGACTAAAGAACGTGATCAACTACATAAAGAAAATGAAGATCTCCAAAACAGGTTGACCCTGTTTCATGATCTCTTCAGGAACAGGAAGCGCCTTTCATTGCTTGTTAGGTGCATGGGAATAACAAACTAACTGTTGTGTCCTGTTACTGGCAGAATCATAACACAGATGAACTATCTAATCCCCAAGAGAAAGAAGTATCCAACATTTTTGAGTTGCTCGGCAGCCAGTCTGGCATTGTTTACCAGAGGAATATGTGTGACAAAGTCTTGGGCCATTTTCAATTACAATTTAGATTATTAAATAAAATATTTTATGATATTTTTCTATGGTAAAATATTTTAGATCATTAAATAAAATATTTTGTGATTATTGAAAATATATTATTGTAATGATCAAAAATTTTCTATGGTAAAATATTTTAGATCATTAAATAAAATATTTTGTGATGATGTACATCCTATTTCTCAATCGTTATTTTTTCTTACAATTTTGTGCTAGAATCTTTGAAACACTAATTAGTAACTGTTAGGGTGGCTGTAGGAAGAGGTACTCTGTTATCAGCAAGTCAGTGCCGACCATAGGTCTGAAGGGAGAGGAGGTGTGCTGTTCTGATTGGAAAGGTACAACAAGCCCTTCCTTGATCATTCCAGATATGGCTACCCGACATTGTCCAGCTAAATGATCGAAAAACCGTAAAGTAGATGACTCATCTGTGACCATCCCCTCGTTGGCATCCCAGATGTGGCCAGTCCTTCTTTGGCCAAAGAATTGAAAAATCATAAAGTAGAAGACTCATCTGTGACCATCCCCTCCTTGGCCACCCCAGATGTGACCAGTCCTTCTTTGGCCAAAGAATTGAAAAATCATAAAGTAGAAGACTCATCTCTGACCATCCCCTCCTTGGCCACCCCCCAGATGTGGCCAGTCCTTCTTTTTTCTCAAACACTAACTCTTCCTCAGCTGGCACGAGCTCATTTAAGTCTTACGTAAATGAGGTCTCGACAGTCTCGGACATTTACAAACTAGTGGGTAATGCGTTCTATTATCAGGATTATCTGAATCACATTACATTTTCTAGTGAAGAGTGGGAAAACGACGATGTAAAGAAATTCAGGGTGGCTAAAGAAAAAGTGAATCATCTGTATTACATTGATTGTAATAATTTTCACAGTAAAATTAATTGCCTTTGTAATGATTTTCACAATAAAATTAATTGCCCTTATTTTTACCCATATGTAGATAAATATACATTAATTTTATGATTAGTGTCCGATAATAGTCGTTATATTTTTGTAGCAATAAAATATAACAATGTGAAAATTAGAAATCTACCTAGCATATATGGATATATGTACCTTACCTTTAATGCTACTTTCTTAGTAAATAATATTGTTATAGAGTTATTCAAAGACAAAACTATGCAAAAAAAAATACAAAATAATTTAATCTTATTACTTAAAGACGAATGCCAATATATTATAAGATCGATAGACATATCACCACCATCACCCATCGTTAAAGTCCCTGTGCCACTTGACTGTCCGGGACCACCAGGACCAACTGAAATTCTACCCAGAAATTCTTCCCCAAATTCTAACCAAGAGTTTGACTGAATTTATTAATTATAGTGAAACTAATGTACTAATCACCTATGCTCTTCGATATCCTGCCAACATTATTCCATCGAATTCACCTGAAATTTTATATAAATGCAAGGAATTACATGATGATATTGTACTATTTTTACGGAAATAAGGCTTATGTTGTTTTTATATGATGGTAATATATTTATTCTGTACAGTACAGGATGTACATCCTGTTTTGTAATTGCTAGGTCTGAAGGGAGAGGTGGTGGTGTGTTGATCTGATTAATCATGACCTCAATCTGTGACCATCCCCTCCTTGGTCACCCTGTGTGACCACTCCGGATGTTGACATGTCAGCTGTCACCATCTCAAACAAAAAGCTCGTCATCAAAGTATGTTTAATGCTACTTTCTTAATAAATCATATTGTTATGGAGTTGTTCAAAGACTATTGGTTTCTAAGACTACTACCACATAGAGTATGAATTCTGTGTTAGTAAAATATTTTATTTAACCTTAAAAATATATATGATCATAATGTTTATTTATTCTGTACTCCCAAGGCCACATGGAGTGTGAATTCTGCAGCGAAAGAGAGAGATGGCGATGGTGTCTGGTGAAAGAAGAAAGAAAACGTAGGAAAACTAGTGTGACCACAGCCCCTCCTTAACCATCCCAGATGTTGACATGTCAGCTGTTACATTTAAGTCTTACGTAAATGAGGTCTCGACAGTCTCAGAAATTTACAAACTAGCGGGTAATGCTTTCGATTATCAGGATTATCTGGATCACATTACATTTACTAGTGAAGAGTGGAAAGACGATGTAAAGAAATTTAGGGTGGCTAAAGAAAAAGTGAATCATCTGTATTATATTAATTGTAATGAATATTTTTACAGTACCAATAATTACACTTTTAATGCAAGTAGATATATATTAATTTTACGATTAGTGTATGATAATAGTCGTTATATTTTTGTAGCAATAAAATTTAATGGTTCTTTAAGAGATCTACTTACTCATGGACATGGATGTATGTACCTTACATTTAATGCTACTTTCTTAGTAAATCATATTGTTATGAAGTTGTTTAAAGACAAAACTATGAAAAAAAAATACAAAATAATTTAATTGTATCACTTAAAGATGAATGCCAATATATTATAAGATCAATAGGTATACAACTGCCACCATCACCATCATCACCACCATTGCTACAATCACCACGATCGCTGAAGTCCCTGTGCTACTTGACTCTCCGGGACCACAACCACCAGGACCACCAACTGAAACTCTACCCAGAAATTCTGTTCCAAATTCTAATTAAGAATGAGTTTATTAATTATTGTGAAGCTTATGTAATACTCACCTATGCTCCTCGACGATCTCCTGCCCAAATTATTCCATCGAGTTCATCTCTAACTTTATATAAATGCAAGAAATATTTACTAAAATCAGAAATTTTACTATTTTTACATCCTCCAACAGAGATGAAAATGTGTGACAGTGAATTCCAGGATTTTGAAGTGAGTGTTACCAGAAAAAGTGTCGAAAGTGTCCAGGATAATGTAATTAGTGATGAAAACCCAACCTCTGGTGCTATGCCGGCTTGTTCACGTTCGCCTGTACCAGGACAAAAGAGAAAACTATTTGGTCATGTACAATACCCAGATGATAGCAGTGATAGTGACAATAAGTGAATATTCCTCAGTGAAGCGGCAGTATGTACGACGTAGCATACAGTCTGGTAGTGTTTCATATGTTGTTCCAAGGGGAAGGAGAAACTCTGGGAGCCCTGATGTACCTGTTTTTTGCCACAATAATGTATAAGCACACTGTCACCACATACTGGGCAACAGAATGCCTGATTTCAACTCCAGGTTTTAGTGACATTATAGGTGTCAATCGTTTCCTGATACTGTTATGTATGTTACACTTTTCAGGCAAAACCAGGCCTGACAGAAGCAAAAGGTTATATAAGATCAGAAATGTGTTTATGTACCTGAAACAAAAGCAGGATTTAACATCTTGTTTCTCAATGGTTGCTTAAATCTATGATGGTAAAATATTTTATGATACAAAAATGGTTAAAATTTTTCTGTTTATGATAGTTTTTTTTGGTTCTAGGAAAGGTTGGAGGAAGAGAGGAGGGTAAAGGTGGTTTTGTGTGAAAGGGTAGAATTATATTTAAATTAAAAATCAGAAAATTTTGTTATTTTTTATATAGTTCATTATTGACAATAATGACAAAATTAGTCATTGAGTTTATCTTTGAAATTACTCGAAGAAATTGTTGCTCAGAATTTTATGATCGTAAAAAGTTTTATGTATATTATAAAAAATATTAAATTTTATAATAAAACAAAATATTTTGCAATCATATATAATTTTGCCTTCATAAAAATTTTACCATCATATATTCTAATTACATTTTTAAAAGAATATTACTAGATTATAAAATATTATGACAACAACATTAAAATTACTCGAAGAAATTTTTGCTCAAATTCCTTACCAAGACTTATTACACTGTTGCGCCCCAGTATGTAAGCAATGGAGAAATGTAATTGTTGATCAGCATTATATGCCACTTCGTCAACTATATCACAGATATTGTAAAGAACCGTATTCAAAATTTAAAAGTCCCTTTGGTAATAATAGTAGTGCTATTGATATTTTACGCTCATTTTTTCGAAAAAACAAAAAAAAAGATGACTATGTATGTCAATTTTTATTAAAAATTATTGAATATAAAAATCAAATATATAAAACCTATAATTTTCAAACGGATTTAATCGAATTGCACACTCACCCACACTACAAACATGCTGCTGCATTGCTGGTATATCACCAATCGTTCTACAATAATAATGATTGGCATCTTCTTATAATATTTATGATAATACTATCTGAGCAAATAAGTGAAATCTTGTATTTATTATATTTATTATTAAAAATACCAAATTTTTATCCATTTATAGATATTATTGATTTTTTTTTACGGACTATCTTTGATGTTTTTGAATTGTTACTATAACCATAAAAGTTTGGAAATTTCAAAAGAGGATTCACATTATAATCTCATTAAGATTCATTCTACTCTTTTCATTTGGGAAAATCGAATAAATCCAATAATTAATGGTTGTTCATTAATGACATGTGAACGAGCACAAGTGGTAAATCATCTCTATTGTAACGATGACAAAATTATTATGGTTGAATTTCAAAGTGAAGAAATCATCTTTGATAAAGTTGAGATATTATCATTAATTTTTTAAACTCATATTGATAAGAAATTTTTAATTATTGAATCTAAAAAAATAAGTTTTATATATTATTCAAAATTTTTTTGTTACATTTATTCAAAAATAATGTAACTATAATTAATGATTATAACTCATTAAAAAATTATGAAAAACAACTTGATTTCTTAATAGTTTTTTCCTCAGAAACACTAGAAGAGGTAAAAAATTTAACCAATTTTCCCATAATTTTTTTTAAACGTATTAATTTGTGTTTTGGTGATGAAATACACGATCATTTTTTTAAAAGAACAAAAACAATAACAAAAATACCAATTTTTCGTTTGTGTAATTATCGAGAGAAAAAGATAAATCATAGTAAATTATTATGTATTAAAAATGAAACTGATAAATTTCCAAATTTATTGTAGCCGGAGAATGTTATCAATATTTACCAAACTCATATTATCAAATTGATTCCCTTAAACTATTATCTTATAAAGCATATCCTCTTGATCTTGAACAATTCTGGATGGGATGTAACATCCTGTTTTTCAACTTAACAACAGGATGTAACATCCTGTTTCTCAATGGTGGAAAATATTTTATGATGCCAAAATGGTTAAAATTTTTCTATGATGGTAAAATATTTTGGATCATTAAATAAAATATTACTGATGGTTAAAATTTTTATGATCATAAAATATTTTATATATTGATACAGAATTCACCTCATCTGCCTAATGTACATCCTGTACAGTACAGGATGCACATCCTGTTTCTTAACTAGTTAGTAAATTTTTTTATAAATGTTTTATATTATGGTAATATATTCTGTACAGTACAGGATGCACATCCTGTTTCATTTCTCAACTGGTGTCTCTTTCTGTATCAGTTTATGATAATTTTTCTATAATGGTAAAAAATATTCAATAAAAGTAAAATCTTTTATATGATGGTAGAAACCAGTAAATCATCTATATTGCAATTATATCAAAGCTCAAATCTCTTACCAAGACTTCACCCAACATTTTTGAGTTGCTTGGCAGCCAGTCTGGCATAAAATATTTTGTGATTATTGAAAATAAATTATTGTAGTGGTCATAGAACATAAAGAAATGTGATTAATAAATACTTCCTAACATTTGTGTATCTCATTTTTCTTTCTAGATCTAAAGATAAGAGAATGTTTTCAAAAAAATATACACTATATGGCAATTACTGCCACATGAAGTGAATTCTGTGTTTGTGAACAGGGTTTCCTACACGGGTCTCAGTGGTCTGTGTGCACCTTGTGAAAAAAATCTGGGACCCAGGGGTGCATTGTGGGAACTGTTGTCAGTCCATTTTCACCATGCCTCTCGGTAAGAAGTTCCTCACTCCTTGGCAGATTGGAGGTCTTTTGTTCCCAAGTGATAGCTCTAACAGTGATGAAAATGTCAGTGACAGTGAATTCCAGGGTTTTGGAGTGAGTGTTACCAGAAAAAGTGTCCAGGATAATGTAATTAATGATGAAAACCCAAATGACCCACAACCTTCCACCTCTGGTGCTATGCCAGCTTGTTCACGTTCACGTTCGCCTGTACCAGGACGAAAGAGAAAACTATTTGGTCATTTAAAACACCCAGATGATAGCAGTGATAGTGATAATGATTTAAAGGTCATTGAAAACAGTTCTAGTGACAGTGAGAGTGAATATTCCCCAGTGAAGCGGCAGTATGTACGAAGTAGCATGCAGTCTGGTAGTGTTTCATATGTTGTTCCAAGGGGAACGAGAAACTCTGGGAGCACATTCTGTGGCCCTACACTACGACCTGATAGTGAAGATGACGATATTGTAACGATGGGTATGAATGATGAGAGTGAAGGAGGAGGCAATGGTGGTGAAAGAAGTGAGGGTGGCATGACCCATGTGGCACCATCAGCGGGCCATGCTACTACCTATGCTGCTGACTCAGCACAACAACCACCCTACTCCACACTCCCACAACCTGAACCACTACAACCTGCAAAACCACAACCACTGTACAATATCCAGCCTCCATCAGCAGACCGCATCTGGGATTGGCAGAACAGTGATGAGTTTGTTCCCAGTCCCCATGACTTTGATGAAACACAAAGTGGAATAAAGTCATCTTGTCCACTTGGGAACAATGCCAGTGAACTGGACTGCTTTGAGTTATTCTTCGATGAACCTCTGATGGACATCATTGTCAAGGAAACAAACACATACTGTAAATACACCATAGCAAATACAATTCTCTCACCAAAATTACGGCTACACAAGTGGAAGAAGACAACTGTGGCAGAGATGTACCTGTTTTTTGCCACAATAATGTATAAGCACACTGTCACCACCTACTGGGCAACAGAACACCTGATTTCAACTCCAGGTTTTAGTGACATTATAGGTGTCAATCGTTTCCTAATACTGTTACATATGTTACACTTTTCAGATAAAACCAGGCCTGACAGAAGCGACAGGTTATGTAAGATCAGAAATGTGTTTATGTACCTAAAACAAAAGTGCTGCATGTATTTTTATCCTTTCAGGAAGCTTGTTATTGATGAGTCATTCAAGCAATATATACCAAGCAAGAGGAAATGCTTTGGTATAAAGCTATTTGTACTGTGTGATTGGTAGTAGGTTGGTAGACAGCAACCACCCAGGGAAGTACTACCGTCCTGCCAGATGACTGTGAAACAAAAACCTGTAACTGTTTTGCATGATGGTAGGATTGCTGGTTTCTTTTTCTGTCTCATAAACACGCTAAGATAACAGGGATATCTTGCTACTCCTACTTACACTTTGGTCACACTTCACAGACACGCACATGCATATATATATATACATACATCTAGGTTTTTCTCCTTTTTCTAAATAGCTCTTGTTCTTTTTTATTTCTTCTATTGTCCATGGGAAGTGGAAAAGAATCTTTCCTCCGTAAGCCATGCGTGTCGTATGAGGCGACTAAAAATGCCGGGAGCAATGGGCTAGTAACCCCTTCTCCTGTATACAATTACTAAAAAAGAGAAGAAGAAAAACTTTATAAAACTGGGTTGCTTAAATGTGCGTGGATGTAGTGCGGATGACAAGAAACAGATGATTGCTGATGTTATGAATGAAAAGAAGTTGGATGTCCTGGCCCTAAGCGAAACAAAGCTGAAGGGGGTAGGAGAGTTTCAGTGGGGGGAAATAAATGGGATTAAATCTGGAGTATCTGAGAGAGTTAGAGCAAAGGAAGGGGTAGCAGTAATTTTTAAGTGATCAGTTATGGAAGGAGAAAAGAGAATATAAATTTGTGTAAATTCAAGAATTATGTGGATTAAAGTAAAGGTTGGATGCGAGAAGTGGGTCGTAATAAGCGTGTATGCACCTGGAGAAGAGAGAGGAATGCAGAGGAGAGAGAGAGATTTTGGGAGATGTTAAGTGAATGTATAGGAGCCTTTGAACCAAGTGAGAGAGTAATTGTGGTAGGGGACTTGAATGCTAAAGTAGGAGAAACTTTTAGAGAGGGTGTGGTAGGTAAGTTTGGGGTGCCGGGTGTAAATGATAATGGGAGCCCTTTGATTGAACTTTGTATAGAAAGGGGTTTAGTTATAGGTAATACATTACTTTAAGAAAAAGAGGATAAATAAGTATACACGATATGATGTAGGGCGAAATGACAGTAGTTTGTTGGATTATGTATTGGTAGATAAAAGACTGTTGAGTAGACTTCAGGATGTACATGTTTATAGAGGGGCCACAGATATATCAGATCACTTTCTAGTTGTAGCTACACTGAGAGTAAAAGGTAGATGGGATACAAGGAGAATAGAAGCATCAGGGAAGAGAGAGGTGAAGGTTTATAAACTAAAAGAGGAGGCAGTTAGGGTAAGATATAAACAGCTATTGGAGGATAGATGGGCTAATGAGAGCATAGGCAATGGGGTCGAAGAGGTATGGGGTAGGTTTAAAAATTAGTGTTTTAGGTTTTTCAGCAGAAGTTTGTGGTTACAGGAAAGTGGGTGGGGAGGGAAAGGAGCGATTGGTGGAATGAGATGTAAAAAAGAGTAGAAAGGGAAAAAAAAAGTTAGCATTAGAAGTTTTTACAAATAGAAGTGATGCAAGGAGGGAGATTTTAAATGGAGAAAAAGAGAGAAGTTAGAGAGTGGTGAAGAAAGTAAAAAGAGAGAAAAAGAGAGAGTGGGTGAGATGTTATCAAAAAATTTTTTGTTTGAAAATGAAAAAATTTTTGGGTGAGATTAACAAGTTAAAAAACCCAGAGAACAATGGATTTTTCATTTAAAAAAGGGAGGGGAGAGTTATTAAATGGAGAGTTAAGGTTTTGGGAAGAGAAGGATATTTTGAGGAATTTTTAAAATGTTGATGAAGATAGGGAAGCTGTGATTTCGTGTAAGGGCAAGGGGAATAACATCTTTAGGAGTGGGGAAAGAGCCATTGTGATTTGGGGGAAGTTTTGAGGCAGTGGTAAAATAAAAGGGGAAAGGCCCCGGGGATTATGGGATTAAAGATGAAAGTTAAAAGAGGTGGGGATATAGTTTTGGAGTGTTGGTGCAATTATTTTAAAGTAGGGAGAGGGAAAGGTCCCTGGGTTGGGCAAAGGATGCTAGTTCCTTTGTATAAAGGGAAAAGGGGAAAAAAGGAAGTGAAAAAATTATGGGGGGATAAGTCTGTTGAGTGTCCCTGGTAAAGTGTATGGTAGAGTTAAAATTGAAAAAATTTAAAAGAGTAAGGGGAAAATAGGAAAAGCAGATGAACAAAAAAGGCTTTTGGAAAAATAGGGGGGTGTGGACCAGGTGTTTACAGTGAAAATATAATTTAACAGTATTTAGATAAGGCTAAAAAAAAAGGTCTTTGTGGCATTTATGGACTTGGAAAAGGCGTATGACAGGGTGGATAGGGGGGCAATGTGGCAGATGTTGCAAGTGTATGGTGTAGGAGGTAGGTTACTGAAAGCAGTGAAGAGTTTTTTTACGAGGATAGTGAGGCTCAAGTTAGAGTATGTAGGAAAGAGGGAAATTTTTTTCCAGTAAAAGTAGGCCTTAGACAAGGATGTGTGATGTCACCGTGGTTGTTTAATATATTTATAGATGGGGTTGTAAGAGAAGTAAATGCGAGGGTCTTGGCAAGAGGCGTGGAGTTAAAAGATAAAGAATCACACACAAAGTGGGAGTTGTCACAGCTGCTCTTTGCTGATGACACTGTGCTCTTGGGAGATTCTGAAGAGAAGTTGCAGAGATTGGTGGATGAATTGGTTAGGGTGTGCAAAGAAGAAAATTAAAGGTGAATACAGGAAAGAGTAAGGTTATGAGGATAACAAAAGATTAGGTGATGAAAGATTGAATATCAGATGGAGGGGAGAGTATGGAGGAGGTGAATGTATTCAGATATTTGGGAGTGGACGTGTCAGCGGATGGGTCTATGAAAGATGAGGTGAATCATAGAATTGATGAGGGAAAAAGAGTGAGTGGTGCACTTAGGAGTCTGTGGAGACAAAGAACTTTGTCCTTGGAGGCAAAGAGGGGAATGTATAGAGAGTATAGTTTTACCAACGCTCTTATATGGGTGTGAAGCGTGGGTGATGAATGTTGCAGCGAGGAGAAGGCTGGGGCAGTGGAGGATGTCATGTCTGAGGGCATTGTGTGGTGTGAATATAATGCAGAGAATTCGTAGTTTGGAGTTTAGGAGGAGGTGCGGGATTACCAAAACTGTTGTCCAGAGGGCTGAGGAAGGGTTGTTGAGGTGGTTCGGACATGTAGAAAGAATGGAGCGAAACAGAATGACTTCAAGAGTGTAATCAGTCTGTAGTGGAAGGAAGGCGGGTAGGGTCGGCCTAGGAAGGGTTGGAGGGAGGGGGTAAAGGAGGTTTTGTGTGCGAGGGGCTTGGACTTCCAGCAGGCATGCGTGAGCGTGTTTGATAGGAGTGAATGGAGACAAATGGTTTTTAATACTTGACGTGCTGTTGGAGTGTGAGCAAAGTAACATTTATGAAGGGATTCAGGGAAACCGGCAGGCCGGACTTGAGTCCTGGAGATGGGAAGTACAGTGCCTGCACTCTGAAGGAGGGGTGTTAATGTTGCAGTTTAAAAACTGTAGTGTAAAGACCCTTCTGGCAAGACAGTGATGGAGTGAATGATGGTGAAAGTTTTTCTTTTTCGGGCCACCCTGCCTTGGTGGGAATCGGCCAGTGTGATAATAAATAAAATATAATATAAAATAATTTATTAAAAATTGTAAATTTGACATTGACAATGGTTCAGTAGTATCTTTCAAAATATCAGATACTTTATTTTGTTGTAATATATTATCCACTTTTTTTAAAGTGAGAAGTAGGAACCGTCCTACAAAAATCTCTCCGGTCGTAAATATTGCCATATTACCCAAATGGTTAATTGTATCTCGATGAATCTGAGTACATTTCGAGAGAAAAGGCCATATCTTAATTTGTGATTCATCATAAATAATAATATCATTAGCTTTTTTATTAAAGTGTGGACGTCTTCGATCTGGCCATACGATAGATTTTATTGAACATATAGATTCACTTACTATAAAATTACAAGGATAAGCATCGAATGGATAATTTTCACACACAAGACATTTAAAAGAAGAAAAAAAAGTGGATGTATTATTACTTAATTTCATATTCTTCCATTGGTACCATTCATCTTGACTTATTATACGTTCTGGATTTTCAATTAACATTTGCCACATTTGACTACCTTTCATAACTGGAATTACAAAATAATTTTTAGCAAAATCAGCAAGTCGGGTATCTTTATTCCATTCTGGACGTTCAATACCCACTCCAAATACTAATTTATGATCAATAAAATATTTTATAAGTTGAGTCTCATTATTTTTGGGTAATTTTTTAATGTCGTTATTAATAATATTGCCCAAGTGGAATAGTATTCCAGGATAATGTTTAAAAATCATTTCAAAATTATCTCCTTCAATTTGTAGGTTAATACACATTTTTTGACGTAATAAAAATTCTAATTCTGCATCTGATGAATCAATTTTTTGACATTTTGAACAAAATTCAATAGAACCGGGTAATGTCCATTCTCGATGGCGAGTGTTTAAAAATCCTCGCATATCCATTATACTATATTGTTAGTGGTATTTTATGATATATATATATAAAATAATAATGGATAATATAGATACTGAAAATAATAATAATAATATTATTCTTGAAAATGTATCACAAACATTACCATCATCACCAGTAATACCTATATCAGATAATGATTATTTATACTTTTATCCTCCTTCTTCAAATATAAATGATAATTTACATCTGGGACTTGTTTTTATAATGAATTCTAGTCTATGTAAGCAACTTTTAAATTTTTCTCCTTTTGTTTATTATGGAAAAGAGAATATTTTACATGTTAATTTAAGTTTAAATGAAATTAAACCATTAGACTTACAAGGATATTCAAATGATTCACTTTATTTAAGTAAAAGACCTAATTTAAAAAAAGACAATAATAATAATAATGGTATTCAAATGATTTACATAACACCACATCATATTTTCACACATGAACAAAACGGCAAAATAACATCAGATTTATTTTTTAGAAAGAGGAGGAGAAGAAGGAAGACGAGGAGGAGAATATGAAGATGACAAACAACCACCACCACCACCATTACCTCTTGTAACACTTTTAACTAATACTAATAACAATCTTGAATTAATAGTGACTCATCCATTTGAAAAACTTAGATTCATTGATGGTCGATCTGTAGAAATTTTTTAAAGATAACTGGAATTGTTTTTTTTTCATTAACATTTATCAAAAAGGAATAAGACCCATATTAGGAATGTGTATTTTAATAAGTAACACTCAAACGTTTAGCTTATTTAACACGTTGATTGTTTTTGTGGATCGTGTTCAAAAAATGTTTAATGTTACAGGATATTTTCCATATTTAATTTACATCCTTATCGTTTAACTGTATCTGAAAAATTGTAAACTAAATTTAATTTCTTATAATTTTTACATTACTTATTTTCTCCTCATGCAAATCACGAAAAATTAGAGATAATATTTTCACATCCTGAATCTCTTAAAAACAACAACAATATAATAATAAAATAATAAATAATGTTTAATAAATTTAAACAAAAAAAATATCACATAGATTATTAATAGACAATGATTTACAACCTTATCATGATATTTAACTCAAAGTAATTGTAAATTAATTTTAGATGTTTTTACATTCATTTCGTAACTAGTATATGGATTGCAAATGGTGGTGGTTCTTTTGTTCACAGTCGTGTAACTATAACACGTAATTATTTAACATTACAAGGAAACATCATTAAAATTAAGAAAACTACTGCTAATCCATATAAAGCTACTAAACGTGATCCATTGCATTATTGTTTAAAAGAATCATTATCAACTAACATTGACAATTTACAAAATTATAATTTTCAACAACAACAGTGCGAAAACGAATATGGGTTATGTCACGCACCAAGCTTTTTTACGGTAATTTCCCCTCTGATGAAATGAAATGCCAAATAGCAAATTTTAGTTCATGAATATGGGTGAAAAAACATTTATTACATTATGCTTCTGATTCTTTAAAAAAAAAATTTTAAAATAAAACTAAAAGCAGTAAAAATAAAAAATATTTATATGTAGCTGTTGATGAAGAAATAAAACTTATTCGTGAATTTATATTTCAAATAAAAAATAATTTGAAAATAATATTCTTTTAAAATTTGTAATCTAATCTCTTCTCACTATTTTTTATATCTTTTTCCACTTCTAAAAAAATTTTATTAGTTTCTCACTTGTGAATTATTTCGCTAATTGTACAGGATGTTTTCTCTTAAAGGTACTTTTAAAGTACTTTTTGTTCTAAAACTATATTTACAATTGTCACATGTGTAGGGTTTTTCTCCTGTATGAATTCTTTCATGTTTTATCATACAATAATTGTTTTTAAAATATTTTTGACAATAGGAACAAGAAAATTTTGAGTCTTTTATATGAAGTGAAAAAATATGGTTTTTTAATTCATTCTTGTTAGAAAAACCAGATTTACAATAATTACAAATATATGGTTTTTCATTTGTATGTATATTCCTCTGATGTATAATCATATTGCTTTTATTGGAAAATTTCTTATTACAAAAATTGCAAGTAAAATTTTTATTATGCACATTAAGATGTGCTTTTAAAATATATTTATCATTAAAACTATATTTACATAAATTACATACGTATGATTTTTCATTTGTATGATGTGTATAATGTCTAATCAAATTACATTTAAATGCAAATTTCTTATTGCATAAATTGCAAGAAAATTTTTTATTATGCACATTAAAATGTGCTTTCAAAGCATATTTATTATTAAAACTATGTTTACATAAATTGCATACATATGGTTTTTCATTTGTATGTTGTTTTG
Organism: Cherax quadricarinatus; assembly: GCF_026875155.1. Classification (NCBI taxonomy): domain Eukaryota; kingdom Metazoa; phylum Arthropoda; class Malacostraca; order Decapoda; family Parastacidae; genus Cherax; species Cherax quadricarinatus. Next base: position 22,362,107 of record NC_069485.1, read on the forward strand.
TCTGATATCTAATCAAATGAGATTCAAATGCAAATTTCTTGTTGCATGATAAAACATCATATTGAAGTAATAAATCTTCTTTGTCCTTATAGTCTTTATTATTTTTTCCATATATTAATTCTTCTGTCACAATCCCTTGTTGTAATTCATTAAAATTAATATCTTTATAGTTATCCATAATATTATTTCTAGGTGATACTTCAATATCCTCTTTAAAATACATCTTGCTGGATAGACTGAATATACCAAACTGTGAGTCTTATATAGATGTAGCAATAAGTTAAGTCCTGGGTAAATTACTAATTATTACTATAATTACAAATTATATGACTAAATTTTTTACATAAAAATATATTTTTCTTTTAATGTGATTATTACTTAATAAGATTACAATTAACAATCGTACTCAAAAAGTGTCTTTTGGTGATATTATTATTATTATTTTTGTTTATATTATTTATGATAACATACATAAACATATAAGAAAGCCAATCAAAAAAAATAATATTTGTTTTAATATAAAGGAGGTGTAAACTATAATAAACTATATTAAAAAACAAAAAGAAAATGAATTCAAAACAAAATCAAATGAATTCAATAAGTAAAAAATATATTGAATTTATAAAAACTGATGTTATTAAGCCATTAATTGATTTAATTCCAAAAGATAAATTATCTAATATTAATATTATTCTAGAAAAAGATTCATACACATTATTATGCTCACTTTTTAATTCTATTAGTCAAAATATATTAAATTATTATGAACAACAATATAATGACGAAATTAATGAAAAATCATTCCCTCTTAAAAAAATTAAAAATAAAACTAAAAAAAATAAACAAATAGAAAACCAATTAACTCAAATTAAAATATTCAGTAAATCAGCTTTTGATTTGCTTTTACTAAATGAAGAATATAATTATTTTATACAAGAAATAGAAAGCAATATAAATACAAAAAAATCTGATAATAATATCGATGATGATATATTAAAATTATATCAGTCAATTCATAATACAATTTTAAATCAACTCTCAAGTACTCTTCAAGAAATTCTCATAAAAGTTTATGATCTAAATCCACGTGAAAATCTTCAGGAAACATCCTATAATTATCCATATTTTCTTTTAGAATATTTTCTTCGACACCGACACCGAGAAAATAAAAAAGTAAAAGATGAATTAAAATATTTAGAAATTATAAATAATCCAATTTATAATTGGATTTGTAATAATACAACAATATCATGAAAAGAATAAAAATTACTCTAATTATGGATGAAATTTTGATAAATACTTTATTTGCTAAAGGTCATGAAATCTTAGAAGAAAGAATTTTAAAAGCATATGCCGCTCAAAAATATACTATGTTCAAAAATGATGGAAATTTATATACTACTAATACTATATTAAAAGTTTATGTTGGAACTAATCGCAATTTACCTTTACATAAAATCCCAGTACAATTTTGGGCTCTAATGGAAGTTAACAACAATAATGATATAATAAATGAAAATACTTGTATTGAGGTGGAAAAAGAATGTCGAAGAGAAATTGACGCTACACATCCACTCATACAAGATAAATTAGGACCACTTGGTGAATCATCATTACGTTTTATTTCACGTTTCATCGAAATTAGAGTAAGTAATTTAGACTTATATAAATCCTCAAAACAATGATATTTATTCAATATAAAAAATTTA
>NC_069485.1:22364315-22379428 GCF_026875155.1 Cherax quadricarinatus
GACTCAAAATTTTCTTGTTCCTATTGTCAAAAATTTTTAAAAACAATTATTGTATGATAAAACATGAAAGAATTCATACAGGAAAAAACCCTACACATGTGAAATTGTAAATATAGTTTTAGAACAAAAGTATTTTTAAAAAGTACATATTAAGAGAAAACACCTGTACATTTAGCAAATAATTCACAAGTGAGAAACTAATAAAATTATTTTAAAAGTGGGAAAAATGATATAAAAAATAGTGAAAGAGATTAGATTACAAATTTAAATGAATATTATTTTCAAATTCATTTTTTTATTTGAAATAAAAAATTCACGAATAAGTTTTATTTCTTCATCAACAGCTACATATAAATATTTTTTATTTTTACTGCTTATAGTTTATTAAATTCTTTTTTTAAAGAATCAGAAGCATAATGTAAATAAATGTTTACACCCATTTTCTAAACTAAATTAGCTATTTGGCATTTCATTTCATCAGAGGGGAAATTACCGTAAAAAAGCTTGTGCGTGACATAACCCATATTCGTTTTCGCACTGTTGTTGTTGAAAATTATAATTTGTAAATTGTCTTTTGATTTTTTTAAACAATAATGCAATGGATCACGTTTAGTAGCTTTATATGGTTTTAGCAGTAGTTTTCTTAATTTTAATGTTTTTTTTCCTTGTAATGTTAAATAATTACGTGTTATAGTTACACGACTGTGAACAAAAGAACCACCACCATTTGCAATCCATATACTAGTTACGAAAAGTGAATGTAAAGCATCTAAAATTAATTTACAATTACTTTGAGTTAAATATTCATGATAAGGTTGTAAATCATTGTCTATTAATAATCTATGTTGATATTTTTTTTGTTTAAATTTATTAAAATTAGCTTTATTATTATTATTATTATTATTGTTGTTGTTTTTAAGAGATTCAGGATGTGAAAATATAATATCTCTAATTTTTCGTGATTCAGCATGAGGAGAAAATAAGTAATGTAAAAGATTATAAGAAATTAAATTTAGTTTACAATTTTCAGATACGTTAAACGATAAGGATGTATTAAATAGGGAAAAAATATCCTGTAACTTTAAACATTTTTTGAAAAACGATCCACAAAATCAATCAACTGTGTTAAATAAGCTAAACGTTGAGTGTTACTTATTAAAATACACATTCCTAATATGGGTCTTATTCCTTGTTGATACAATGTTAATGAAAAACAACAATTCCAGTTATCTTTAAACATTTCTACAGATCGACCATCAATGAATCTAAGTTTTTCAAATGGATGAGTCACTATTAATTCAAGATTGTTATTAGTATTAGTTAAAAGTGTTACAAGAGGTAATGGTGGTGGTGGTGGTGGTTGTTTGTCATTATATTCTCCTCCTCGTCTTCCTTCTTCTCCTTCCTTTCTAAAAATAAATCTGATGTTATTTTGCCGTTTTGTTCATGTGTGAAAAATATTTGGTGTTTATTTTAAATCATTTGAATACCATTATTATTATTTTGTCTTTTTTTAAATTAGGTCTTTTACTTAAATAAAGTGAATCATTTGAATATCCTTGAAGTCTAATGGTTTATATTTCATTTAAACTTAAATTTAAAATGTAAAATATTTCTTTTTTATAATAAACAAAAGGGGAAAAATTTAAAAAATTGCTTACATAACTAGAATTTATTATAAAAAAAAGTCCCAATTAAATTATCATTTATATTTTAAAAAGGGGGGATAAAAATATAAAAAATCATTATCGAAAAGGTATTATGGGGGGAGTGGTAAGTTTTGAACATTTTTAAGAATAATATTATTATTATTATTTTCAATCTTTATTATCCATTTTTATTTTATATATATTTTAAAATACCACTAAAAATAAAAATGGATATCGAGGGTTTTTAAAACTCCCTCGGAATGGACATTACCCGGTTCTATTGAATTTTTTTTAAAAAGTCAAAAAATTTATTCATCAGATCAGAATTAGAATTTTTATTACGTCAAAAAATGTGTATTTAAACCCACAAATTGAAGGGAGATAATTTTTAAATGATTTTTTTAAAATTATCCCGGAATATATTCCATTGGGCAAAATTTTAAAAAACGCATTAAAAAATACCCAAAAATAATGAGACTCAACTTATAAAATATTTTTTTGATCATAAATTAGTATTTGGAAGTGGGTATTGAATGTCCATAATGGAATAAAGATACCCCTACTTGGCTGATTTTGCTAAATTTATTTTGTAATTCCATTATGAAAGGTAGTTCAAATGTGGCAAATGTTAATTGAAAATCCCAGAACGTATAATAAGTCCAAGAATGAATGGTACCCATTGGAAAATATGAACATTAAGTAATAATACATCCACTTTTTTTTCTTCTTTAAATTCCTTGTGTGTGAAAATGTATCCATTCGATGCTTATCCTTGTAATTTTTTATAGTAAGTGAATCATATGTTTCAATAAAATCATCTTATGGCCAGATCGAAGACGTCCACAGCTTAATAAAAAGCTAATGATAATTATTATTTATGATGAAATCACAAATAAGATATGGCCTTTTCTCTCGAAATGTACACAGATTCATCGAGGCTACAATTAACCATTTGGTAATAATGGCCAATATTTACGACCGGAGAGATTTTGTAACGGTTCCTAGTTCTCAACTTAAAAAAAAGTGGATAATATATTACAACAAAATAAGTATCTGGTATTTTGAAAGATACTACTGAACCATTGTCAAAGCCAAATTACAATTTTTAATAAATTATTAAAAAATAAAAAAATGAGTCTAGTAAGGTTAATTTGAAATAATTAGAAAATTATAAAAATCAACAATAATTATAGAAAAAGAAAATAATAAAGATAATGATGATAATATCAAAATTTAAATTAGTGGATCTCGTAATCAAATTATTCCCACTAAATTCTTAAAACTTCCAGACCTACAGCTAATTCGATTTGGTTCAAATAGATGAATGTATAACCAAACAAAAATATTTAAGTAATTCAACTAGGCATGGTAACAGAAGATGGAAAAAAATATCAATTTTAGACAGGAACATCAATTGGAAGGGTACACTAGGAAATGTCCATCGAAATTCTTTATTCAAATATTTCCAATCGTAGCATCTGGCATTCAAAAATTATTCCCAAAGATTCTAAAACCAACGAACCTAAATCTATTACAACAAAGTGAAAGTTGGGTTTATCTGATTTATTAAATACTCCCGATACACCCAACGTGTGGTATTCTTCTTGGATAGGACTGGTCCGATGTGATTATACTTAACCACTATACAGTATTATACATAAAACACCAGAACAACTTTCTTAAAAGAATCTATTTTCCTCAATTACATTTATAGATAAAATCCTCAGAACAACACATTTTTAAGATTGTAAATTTATCTACATCATTATTCATTTTAAATTATATGCCTATTCCCAAAAACTCAATTTTTAAGGATCGGCCTGCCCGACATTTTAGCCAGATATTGCTTATTACCCTCAATGGTAATATATTTAGTCTCTTTGAACAGACCAAATTTAATTAGTTTCACTCAATATGCTTTAAAACGCAGAATTGCATGCATTTAATTATTAGAGTATGAGACTGATCAATTATGGATGTGCACTAGTCTACCACGAATTAGTTTTAAATTTATACCCAATGGTCAACTGTATACCTCTAAAGAATTAACTTCTTTCCAAGTCAGTGAGAGTTTTATATGAAAGACTTCCGCGACATATGCTACCGACTCTCTCTATAAAAGACGACAGTATAATTTCAAACAAGATTTCCAGTCTTTGTGGCTGGGTTTAGTCGAGAACAAAATTCGCCATCTAAAGGTCCAACTTCACGGGCTATAGCTCGTCCCTAATGCTTGCACATCTCCACGAATTATTAGCGGACTCAATTCTTTTCTTCCATTTGCCGGATTCCTAATAATAGTCATTCTATGGAGAAATTCACAAAAAACAGCTATTCATGTCTTTCTATATCCCACACAAAAATAAGTAATGTTTTTCTATTCTTGTCAAAATCCCATGTTAGCAGTAATAAAATTTTGATAGATCCTGAGACAGTATAACTGTTTAATCAGGTAGTGTAGACAGAGGGTTTATTTTGTGGTGTACACTTGAGACTTTCATAGTTCATACAACTATGGCCCTTCGCAAATGGCTCCCTTCTTTAAGGGCAATAAACTTATTTTGATTTCCCATAACCTCTTTTTTCCAGGTATTCAATTAGGATTTTTAGAAGGAGTGAGTAGTAGTAAAAGAGAGTAAATGTAACAAGTTAATTAATTTAACCAATGGAGAAATTGGAAATTGTACACTTAAAAACGAAATAGCCTTAAAATTTATTATGGAAAGGAAAACGGAAGATTTTACAAATCTATCTCCATTTATGATGACTCATCACTCATAAGTGAATTTAACAAATTATCCTCATCAACTATCGAGTTTCTGTCTCGACAAATCCAGAATATCCATCTTTAGAGCGTCGCAAAAAATGAAAATGGCTCAAAAATCATGGCTTTTAGAAGAAAGACATCCAAATTAATCCATTTCGTTCCTATAGAGTTGCTTCAAAATGAATTGTGTTGATTTGGTTGTGTACAGAGCTGCGGTTTTTCCAGTTTAATGGTAATCACTCCTTTTTTTTAAAATACGCCTTCTATGGAGATAAATACAACACCTACTTCACAAAAGGAGTTATTTGCCGTAAAGCATGGTAAATGAAGAAATATGCCCTATATAAATTTAATAGGATATGGGACAACCTTCAAGTCTTAAAATTGATGTTAAAATTAATCCTCATTCGTTAAAATGGCAAGCAAAATGGATTTGTATTCTAATACTTCAGATAAGCAGGATATATGATTCGTGTTTTGGAGTTTTTTTTTTGGAAAGGTAATTCAACACTTTGCAATTAGGTCAAAAAATGCACACGGGTATTCTTATGAATCCCTTTACAGTCAACCATATTTTAATAAGAATAATAATAATCGACCAGTTTATAGCTAGTCCTTTACAAGCAGTTATATGAGTGTAATAATCATCGAGTCGAGTGCACAATGCACACTTCTCGTCCTGAGAAGTTATATTATCCGATTTAACCGGTGCACCAGTGAGGAGGAAAACGAGGTGGATTAGCAACAGTTCCTATGGACCAAGTCTCTTTGCGAAGTATCGGTGCTATTAGAATTCATTCAGAATTAACTCAAATGTGCTCTATATTATTATATTGAATTAAAACCAATGGGAATTGATAATACGGATAAATAGAATGTAGTAGTAGTATTCAAAATTAATATGTGGATCAAAAGGCCACATTATATCATGATGACTTTTCATTGGCAGGAAATAATTTAGGGTTAGTAAATTACTTCACATTCTGAAGTTAAAGAAGAAGACGAGAAACAGAAGAAAAAAGGGAAAGATGTGTATTGATAATGTTCAGATTAAACGTTAAGGGTATAATTTATTAAAAATAAACCATTTTACAAAAAATTCCTTTATTGCACTATCAATTATAAATTTTTTCCTCCAATGGAAAGTTCTTCTTCATGATTTATGATTTCCTGAGTATGATTAGCTAATATTATCAAATTTTATAACCAACAACACGTAGCACTGTTACTGATATTGTCTGGGTTTCCTCTTTAGTTTCCTGTAAATATAATAGAAAAAATACCGATTACTTACTTGTATTAGTAGTGTACAGTCCCTAAATTCAGTAAAAATAAATTTATAAATGTACACATCTTCCATTATAATCCAAATTTGAATTAACTTACGAAAAATGATACATTCTTTTGCTGCATTTGATCCAGTCCATGGTATGATGTTGCTTTTAATAATCATATTACAATTCTTGCATTTGGTTCATTCCTAGTATTGTTACCTATAAAGATTTTCTCCTCTGCTCTATGAAAAAATATAACATTTTAGTAAAAAATATATATTAAAGCAAAAAAAAAAATATTATATATTAATACCTACACTAAAAAAAAAACAATTACAAAATTTGAAAAAACGCTTGTATATTCTTCTGTATTGAAACATACTTACAAATAAGTCTAACATTAAGAAATACTTTTTAATTCTTCAGTATTGAGTCAACAGTTGCGATAGTTTGAAGAAATGTTCATAAAATCTTTATGTTTATATTCACTGAGTAATACTGTTCATTCCATCTTAAACAAGACAGAAAATTTCTTCATCTCAAAATTGAAGAATCTTCTTCTGTTGTCGAAGAGGTACAGTTTACTGGAAAAAGATAACAAATGATGATTAAGTATAATGGAGAGACACAGTTACTAGAAGAGATAATAACAAATAATGTATTAAATATAATGATGCAGTCAGTAGCCTCCATCCTTCAAGTGTGTTTATATATATATATAGAATTGAGATAAACTAACCTTCATTTGCTGAAAATAGCCTCAGTAGCAGTAAATCGAGTTATACTACATCAATATCATCCTTGTACTGGAAGAACAGAACACAGCACCACTTGGGGTTTTTTTTTATAACAACCAACCATCCAAGGAGCAGCAGATTTAAATATCTAGCAACTTCCTGTATGTTTCAAGAGTTGCCATTTTTTAATAACCTGATTTAAAAAAAATTGGATAATTATAGAAAATATTTTCATACTTAATAAATTTTAAATTTTTTATCATATTTTTATATAAAAAAATGGACACTAATGTATATGAAAGACATGAATATTATTATACAAAGAAATATTAGCTACTTTACATGCTCAAGTAATGGACTTGGATTTAACAATAATAATAATTTGTTAAAAAAAAAAAATATTTTTACTAATAGTTATTATATGATGAACAGAGAGTTTGAAAATAATAAAATTAAAAACAAAAAAGGTTTACATTATCTAAATAAAATAAATAATACTCTTTCAAATCTATATGATAATAAAAAGTTTGATCAATCTATAATCAATATTGTATTATTTCTCTGTTGTGAATGAAACTGATCTATTTTACAAGCTCTCATACATTTAACAGACTTTATATTCAAACAAACTATCACCACATTATTTATTTACAAATATAAAAAATTGTTAAAATTTTACTTATAGATTTGGGATTGAGAGTGAATATGAATTTACAACTCATTTAAAAGTATTTCAACTATACACAATTAGAAAATATTTATTCTAAATTAATAAAATGGTATAAATCAATATCCAGTTCACATCTTCAATTTATTAAAACATATTTTCATATAATAGAAAATGTAAAATTTTTTCCAGAAAACCCAAGACATATTACCAATTATTTATCTCTTAGAAAATATAATGATAAATGCATTGGAATTTTTGTTTTAGATACTATTTAAAGAATGAATAAATTCAGTAATAATGATGGTGGTGGTATTTCTCTAGAAAGAAAGTATATTTTACATAAATAATGTGAAAAACGTGATGGTTTCAAAGAATAGTATTGCAGATATTGATGAATTTAATAAAATTGAAAATAAAATTCATCATCCTAGTTATCATCCTTTTTGTTGCTAAAAATGAAATGTAATCCTAATAAGAGAGAGATAAATAAAAATATAATGTTATGAAATCTGCAATATCACAATACTTTAAATTCGTAAATTTTCATAATGAAAGAGCAAGGTGAAAAATGGATTCTATGATGATTATAACTATATAATAAATGTGAAATGGATCGTTTTAAGTAACGTAGGTATGAAAGTTAATTATAAATAAAAAACAAGTTAAGTAAAGAAAAATTATACATAACCGTTATTAATAAAAGTTGCAAAAAATATTGTTGATTATTTTTATAATATATTTCATTATACTTGTTATTATACTAATAGCTAATCAATAAAAAAAATTCAAAATTATACAGTAATTAAGATTAATCGGGTGTGTGTTTCTTAAATATTTCATAATTTTTTACTTTCTGATAAAAAATTTCAGGTAATTAATACACTTTCTTTTTTAGGAAGTTTTATTAAACCTTTAGAAGAATAAACTCATTTAATACTTTTGTTGTTAAAATATTATCTTTATATATACAATTTTTCTTTCTTCCTTTAAAATTTTTACTATTTTATATACTAGTTTTCACTATATACCTAGATGGTGAAGAAAAAGTACTTTGTATTTTTTCTCTTTTTCTAAAGCATCTTTTACTCTATAATAACATTTAGAGGAATTACTAGATATTATATATGTTTCTTCATTATAATATTCCTTCCTCTTCTTCTTCTAAGCTACACTCAATATTAATTATTGTACATTTATGCCATTTTCTGTAAAACTAATTCTATAATAGAAATTGCATTCTTTGGGAAATAAACCTTAAAACATTGTCGTATTTATAAAATTAATCAAAGTTATGGTACTCATTGTGATCAATTATATCTTCCAAGGTGTTTTTAAAGATAATAAATAATTATAATTTGCAATATTGTTGTTTTTTGCTCATTTCATTATAAAAAAAATAATATTTAATAAAAAGAAAAAAAATTGTATTTATATTCATTATTGTTTATTAAATTTTATTTTAAAAAATAAATAACACCACTGCAACTCAAAAAAACTAAAGGAAAGTAAATAAAAAATATAATAATATTAAGATTTTTATGTATTTTATTGTATATCTTATAACATTTCTACAAATTGGACAATTTTTTAACTGTTTAGAACAATCATACATGCAACAATATGTGCGCATGGTAAAAAAAACCAATTCTATGAAATTATGCCATACAAAATATTTACAAAATATTCATATCATAATCAGTTTCTTTCTAAGAAGATGATAATATAATTCATTATTAATATTTGTTTGTGTTTAAAACTGATCCATCACAGTTAGGAAATTATCTAGTATGATAAGTTAATAATTTTCGAAATGCAATTTTTCAATATTAAAAAATGGTAATCCATTTTTACAAGCTTTTTTTAAGCAACTTTTTTTACCTGTTGTCTGGGAATAATTATTGCAACTCAGACTTATAATATCATTAATTTCAATCAAAGCAATTCAAATCATCACTGTTAATATAGATTTAACTATATATTAACATAGGATAACTGTGTCTATATGGAGGTTTTTTTCCGTTGATTAATCCTTTTTATAAACTCTCTCTTTATTTACTAATACAAAATTACATTTAGGATACCATCGTGCATGTTCTTTCCAAGGATATCTCAGCTTCCCAGTTACGTAATCCACCTCCACAATAAAAACATTGTACAATGAACCACTTAAATTTACGATAGAAAAATCCTGTTTCAGCTATTGTACTGCTCTTTGTGTTAAGAGTGTTTAGGCCAACCCTCTAAAACTTTAAGTCTTACTCTTAATACTTGTGATAGTCATTTCGATAGGGTAAAGTATATTTAAATAATTCTAACATGTCAACCTCCTCCTAACATATCATCATCTCATCACATCATCATCATTATCATTATTATCATTAATTGGTCCCTCACATTCTGCATAATAACCTTCATATGTCTTGAATAATATTGAGAAAAACACAATTACATCCAATTAAAAATGAATTTAAATAAAATCTATTATCATTACTTATCATCATACAAGGCTAATTCTGATATTCTTGAGATTATTTCCTCCATGTTCAAGTGAAACATTTCCTACAGGTTCATTCATTATAAATGGACAGTGAGAAATGTCTCTTATGTTCAACCTTTTTTTTTGGCATATCATTCTCTTCCCATTTCTAAAATACTCCTTACAAAAAACACAAACACATTTATAGCTGTTCTTAAATAAAAAAAATCCCATCACGCGCCAATTCACTTTGTTTCACACCATTCTTCTGTTGACATCGATAAATGTATCTAACCGTTCTTTTTCAATCTAAACTTCATGTGAATTAACTTTCTTAGATCTTCTATTCAAACTCTCAATAGTATTAGTAAGTATCATATTATAGAATCCATTTCTATTCAGAAATTTATCTGAAATAAATAAAATATTTATATAAATATGTCTTTAGTAAAGAAATAAATATTTAAAATTTTTACATTAGTCAGTCAAATTGAACTATATTCTTATAAATATAGTCTAATGGAATGAATTAAATTTTAACTACTCTTTCTACAAAGCACTTTCTAAAATTAAAGTATCTTCTTATTAGGCATGAGACATATATATAAAGTCTCTACCTGAGTAGATTTTTTATTTTAGATAAGATTCAAGTTACATACGAACAGATTTATTATACTGACTTCAAAATTTTTTTTAATCATTTATATAAAAGAGTAACGAGTGAAGCTAGAGTCATCACCCAAACATAACAATGGAAACATTGAAACTGAAAAGTAGTGATGGTAAAGTTTCATTGTGGATACAAAAGTTGCCTTGTATGAGTATTTATTGAGTGAAATAAAAATTGCATTGAAGCTAGTATTGATGATAGAAGTAATTTTCATGTGATAACATAAATACACCTATTTTGAAATGTTATAGCCTTCTGTAAATATTATACAGAAATCCACCATCAATTCTTCCTTTAGAATATGACAATGCTACTTCAACTTAATGACATTTCTTCTTTGGGGATAATCGATATTTTACAACTGAAGATAAAACTATTATGCGATTTAGTAATGTTGCTCATTTTTTTTAGATATTAAAAGTTAGAACAAGTGACATGTATGATGATTGCTAACGAACTTAAGGAAAAACTACAGAACAAATTCGTACAGATGTTTAAAATTGAAAAATGATTTACTCCAGCTGAGAAGAAGAACTTAAACATAATACTGAATGGGTTAAAGAAAAACCATTTACATGTTCCCCCCCACCCCCCCCCCCTGAATCATCCCATTTAATGAACACACAAATCAACATAAGATGAAAAAATCAACTACAATTAATCAACTAAGAGAATGAAAAAAAATTAATATTAAGTTACTTTTCAACCATATTGATATTTTTTTTAATGAATAAAAAATGAAGGTAAAGGCCAGTACCATTTTAATTTAAAACTTTTTTACAATAAAGAAAATAATCAAAATTTTTCCATCAATTTATCTACCTACATTATTTTCTACACTTTTCTGTTATAAATATGTCATTTTTTAAAAATTATGCATCCTAAATATAAAATTGTTAATGATAATTATTAATTAAAAAAAGCATAATGATATACATAGATCTAGTTTTTTTTCATACTTTAACCACAGTAGTACAATTAATTGCTAGTGATGATGAAACCGAAAAATATTTTCTATGTTTCACCTATTGAATTTCATACTATATTTTAAAAAGAATTCAAAATATAATTTTTTTTTTTTTATATTTTATATATCAACAAACCGGGCGATTCCCACCAAGGCAGGGTGGCCCGAAAAAGAAAATCTTTCAACCATCATTCACTTTCCATCACTGTCTTGCCAGAAGGGGCTTTACACTACAGTTTTTTAACTGCAACATTAACACGCCTCCTTCATAGTGCAGTGGCACTGTACTTCCATCTCCAGGACTTCTAGCAACACACGCCTGGCCGGTTTCCCTGAATTTCCCTTCATAAATGTTCCGTTGCTCACACTCCAACAGCACGTCAAGTATTAAAAAACCATTTTGTCTCCATTCACTCCTATCAAATCCAAACAACCTCACGCAGGCCTGCTAGTGAAGTCCAAGCCCCAACGCACTGACAAAAACCTCCTTTATTTACCCCCTCCATCCATCCCGTCCTAGGCCGACCCCTACCCCTCCTTCCCTTCCACTACAGAGACTGATACACTCTTGAAGTCATTCCTGTTCGCTCCATTCTCTCTACATGTCCGAACCACCTCAACAGCCCTTCTCAGCCCTCTGTACAACATTTTTGGTAATCCCCGCACCTCCTCCAATCTTCCAAACTACAATTCTCTGCATATATTCACACCACACAGTGCCCTCAGACTGACATCTCCACTTGCCTCCAGCCTTCTCCCCTGCAAACAATCATCACCCACGCTTCACACCCCAATAAAGCTTTGTAAAACATACTCTCATACATTCCCCTCTTTGCCTCCAAGGACAAAGTTCTTTGTCTCCACAGACTCCTAAGTGCACCACTCACTCTTTTTCCCTCATCATATTATATTATTGACAATGAAAAATGCTCAATTCCATCAGAAATTTTTGCTCTTGAAACATACATGAAAAATGAAGAAAGTCGCCAATTATATTTACAAAACCTTCATTTAAATAATTTGAAGATAAATGGAGTAGAAACCCTAGCTGATCTTATAGAGTAAACTATATGCAGAATGAAATATCCATCTCATATAGAAATAATTGAAAAAAAAGTAATTCTTTACCTGGATCCACTTTCATTACACTATATATAATACAGATACAAAAAATATCCAATTCCTCAATTTTATGGACCTAAAGGATGGGACCCGTTTTATTGGAAAATATTCATAGTTAGCTGAAAAAGGAGAATTAAATGATATATATAAAATTGGATGAAAAATAATAAAATATACTCAACATAGCTACATTTAGTTTATTACCATACATTATTCCATGAGCAATATGTAGTCAACATATTACTTAATATTAAACCTAGTAAAAAATTAGATATTTTATTTGATAAAGAAAATGTTAAACCAACAATGTTTTATTCAAAAAATTCATGAAAATGTTACAGAAATATAAAAACTTTTAAATGACTAAATAGATTAGAATAAAAAAATATTTCTAAGGGGAGAATCTTTTATTTTTTTTAAATTCACTAACTCGTTAATATTGGTAACGTCATTGGAATTCCTGGCAGAAGATAAAATAAATATGCACTATTTAAAACTTCAATAAATTTTCTGTAATTGATTATAAAAAAAATTAAACCACTAGCTACTGTTAAAAAAAGAATATGGGCAATCTACCCGTTTATTTTATCCCCACTCATTATCTTTAGTCGACTCGAATTTGGGGAAGTCCCTCCCTGCACACTCACAGGAAGAGTAAACCCTTAGGTTGATTGGTTTGAAAACAATTTTGTAAATTTTCCAATTGATGGATTAAAAACTACAACCCGAGGGGGGTACTAAAAATATAGGTGTATGTCTAGTGAACTGACGGCTTTGGGGCATCCAAGACTAATTCTGTCTGCATTACCATGTATAAAATTTAAAAAAAAAATTTTGTTTTACCACCTACCTATCTGTTTAAGTAATATGGTTACTTGCAAAATTTAAATTTAAGGAAAAATCAACTCTAAACTTTTTTAATTTGAGGTCGCGCCGAATATGCAACAATCTTTCTTGTTAAAAAAGGTGGTCACGACATTTAAAATGTTGATAAGTTTTTTTTTAAAATCAAATTTTTGTTAATTGGGGGAATGAATTTGATACGAAATTGTTTTGTTTTTTCATCTAAAAAAAATAAATGAATATTTCATCTTTTTGCTTATTTTTAAACCAACTAACTGATCTTTGTCATTGTAAATTATTGACACACTTAGAATTTTATTTTTATAAATTGAGTATATTTTTTGTTTATGCTACTAAAGAATTTATAATTGCAAAAAAAAATAATTCGAAGATTAGCATTCATTAATAAATTTACCCAAAAAAGTGGTTAGTTGATTCAAATTAAATTTAAATTTTTAAAACTAAAAAAAATTTTTTTTGATTTTTTTTTTAAAAAAAACTGTAAAAGAATGAAGATTATATTGTCTCTTTCAATAATTAAATAAAATATATTTTATTAATATTAAAAATTTGAAAATATTCTTCAATATTTTAAAAAAGTTCAGTAAAATTTTGTATTTTTAAAAATTTTTTACCATAAAAACAAAATTGAATGACTTCTTTTTCTTCATTATTCCCTTCACTTGTAATGTATAATAAAAAAAGTCTTGTGTTCCTTTTTTGGAAAAATTTTGATCTAATATTTTTTTCATTTTACAAATCATCATCATCATTATTATTTTTTTAATGGGTGATATAAAACAAATTAATATTTTGCAATTTTAAAATTTTTTTTAAATTTTCTAAAAATTAATTTTTTTTCATTTTTAAAAATAAATTTTTTTCAAAAATAACAGTTGCATTGAAGAAGACGACAAGACATTGTATAATTAGTTAGTTTTTTATGAATTTAATTTTGTTATAATAGAAAAATTATTTTTTTTTTTAAAAAAATTTTCATTTTTTTGACTTAAAATTAAAAGATGAATTCCCCAAATAAGAGATGATTAAAATCGAAGGGAAAAATTTTTCTTGAATTTAATTGATGATTAAAAAGGGCCCTATTGATGAGAAGCAATTTTCATTTTTATTTTTTAAAAAAATAATGGGAATAAAAAGGCCAAGAAAAAAGAAATTTTTTTATAAATTATAAAAATTTTTTAAAGTTTTTTTTTTTTATTTTTTAAAGAATTAAAAGTTTTTTTACATATTAAAAATTTTTAATCAATTTCCGGAGAATTTAAAAATTTTTTTGTAATAATAAATAAAAAAACTTTGCATTATTCCCAAAAATTTGATGTGAAAAACCCAAAATAAACTTTTTTTCTTTAATTTTTTCCAGGGGAAGTTTTAAAAAAAGGATAACTTAGGCTCGGGTTGATTCTCTCCTGGTAACAATAAAAATTTGAAAAATTTTAAAAAAGATTTAAAAATTAAAAAATTTGGGGAATTTACCCCAAAACAATTGCTAAAAAAGAAAAACCCCTTTTAATTTTTTAACTTATGTTTTTTATTTTAAAATATAAAAACCCCCCCCCAGGGGAAATTTTTTTTACAATTGTGAAAAATTTTTTTCAACATGTAAATTTTTGCGACGAAGAAAAAAAACCTTTTTATCTCTTAAAAAGATTTCGACATCCAAATTTTGTAATAAAATTTGAATTTAATTCTTCTAAAAAAACCCCCAACTCCACTTTTTAGGGGTAGGAAATTTGAAAATTACCAATCCCAAAAATTTTTGGTAAAAATTCATTTTTTAAAATAAGCTTTTTAGAAAAGTTACCCTTTTTATCTATTTTATTTCACCACCTCACAAATTCATCTTTTATGTGGAATTTTTCCTTTCTCCAATTGACTCATTTGTAAAAATTTAGTTTTATATTAAAACCCTTTTTAAAG